>JAOEGS010008029.1:125236-137224 GCA_025447755.1 Corythornis vintsioides
ATATATCTGGAACCAAGATAAGCAAAGGCAGCAATGGGCATGCACCCTGCATGTTCTCCACATCTTGTATCCCGTTACTATGTCAGACTAACTCCTCTAATGAGGTACTTATGCAACTTTATTTTAGTTATAGGGAGCCTAAGTCCTTCTTTCAGGCAGTGGGAAATTTTCATCTGATTATGAAGACCAGAATTTTGCCATAAATTTGTCAGGCACAAGAAGCTACAGTGTTTAGTTTTCAGTGTCATGGTCAGGAAGATTTTTTGGTGCAATAAGAAATCAATTTGATTTCTCAATGCAATTGGATACAAAAGCATGCCGTTTTCTGATTTGTATCTATTAATTATTATGTGGAGTATCTCTTTACTCAGACTACTCTTGATGCTTTAGGAATGGGGAAAAAGGACTGTCTCTACACCAGAGAAATGCCCACTGTGATGCTTCTTACTAACTTCAAAGCAGCAATAAGATCTGCAAAAAATGGGGTCTTTTTGAACCAGATCTGTAGTGATGGGATCACTTCAAGGAACAAAGGGCTCATCTGGACCGTAAGTGCTAGACGCCACAGCAACAAGGCAGTTTTGCCAGAATCATCTGGACAGGAGCACAACCTGTGTTAAACTCTCTGGCTGCATCCTTTTATCACAGTTCCCCTCCTTCTTTCAAGGAGAACCAGATCTGTTTGAGCAAATCTTGGAGTCACATTGATATAAGTGTTGCTTTTTACTTTTCTGTCCCCTGAAATGCTTTTGAGCATCTGTCTTGTAAAGGCAATTTGGCTGTATCTGAGCAGAAGACTCTTCAGAAAATCGTGTTTTCCCATGTCTTAACTTGAGCTGGAAAAAAGTGCACAGACTCCAGCAACTCACAAACTAAACATCAGAACCTATTAATTCTTCTTTTGTGTTAAGACTCACATCAGTGAAAGAGAATGGAAAAAACGTGTGAAGCAGGTCATTTCCAAGTTATATGATTCACTCCGATAGGATGTTGCATTTCTTTGTCTCTCTTCAAGGGATCACGTGGAACAAAACCACAACAGGCTGCTGACTTGCCATGGGGTGGGGGAGGGTGTAAGGAAAGAACAAAAGTGCCTCTTATTTTAGAAAATAATTATGATGCTTATCTTCTTCCAGGTGTCTTCAAGGCCTGCAGAGGTCTGACAAGATTCCCACGAATGAGAACTTTTGCCCACAATTCTGTTTCAGGATCTGTCTCACACATATAGTAGAGCTGGAGGCTTGTGGTTGAGTGACCTCAGCATCATTGCGAAAGTAGTTTGCTTGCATTATGCTCACAACACATGATTCCATAAGAAACACTGCCTAGCTATTTTTTGTTAACTCTTTCCTGGGAGGAAAAGCATAAAAACCCCATAGATATGTGTCCCTCTCTCTATGGGACCTGTGCTGGGCAATTCCAGGCATTTGCCCACATCCCACATTCTCCAGGGTGGAGTATCTTAGCCCCAAGAGACCTACAATGTCGGAGAGTGGTGCATGGCTGCACCACGTGTCAGAATTGTGGGAGGGATCTGTGTTGCTTTTTATCAGATGTACTAAAGACATCTGCCCCTGCCCTCCAGTTTAAGGTGCTGTGAACAAGAAGAGCTCAGCACTGGCCTCATGGTGCCTGTTTGCCAGCCCAGAACACTCTGGCTCCAATAAAACTATTTGATGTGCACCTTAGTCCAATATATGACAAGAGTGCATGAAGGGAGCAACAATGTTTAGGATAAAGCAGATTTTTCTCTGTCTAAATAAGCTGAAATACTGGGGGGGGGGGGTGTGTGTAAAATGGAGAAGTCCTGTCCTCTTTATATTTCTCTATTAAATATATGTTTTATTCTGATCGCACTGCTTCTTCCCTCCTCCACTCTTTGAATAAAGATACCAAGGACAGAGGCAGCTAGAGAAGTTGTCCTCTCCCTCCCTGAACCCTCTCTGCTTTTCTGGGAGAAAGTAGTCCAACTAAAGTTTGTTACCACTGCAGGGTCTGGATATTTGGGCGAAGAGCTTGTAAAACTGTCTTTATACATATTTGAAAAGCACTTAGCACAGCAAGAGTCAGACTGTATTACTACAGTGCTGATAAATATTGCTAATAATGAAAACAAGAAGAAATTGTTACTGGGTAATGACTGAGAATGGCAAAATTGGCTTTTGCTGTTGCCAGGTATAAGGAGAATGTGTGCATAGTGTGAAAGGTTGCTTCCAAAATCTAAAGGAGGATATGTGGAAGCAATCCTTAACGTGTTCCTTCTGGGTTTGCTCTAAAACCTCCTTCATATTAAGAGACACTGTCTCATTGTAAGTCTGCAGAAGTCCCCGGCTGGGAAGGATGCAGTGAGTAAATGCCAGAGGACAGGGCAGGCACTACTCTCAAATCAAACAGTGAAAACACCATCATGAAACTCCCTCCTCCCATGCCAGGCAATCCTGCTCATTTAATCAAGTCGTGTCAGTATGCTGGAATATAGATGTTTGCTGAGGATTGACAGCTTTAGACAGGAGACTCCCAGCAGCAGGAAAGTCAAGCCAGTAAAAAGACAGGAACATGCAGTAACTGATGGTTGTGCCTGGCTCTCGGAGGAAAGCATCCTAGCCACAGAATGGAGGTTGTCACGTTTCACAAGAGAGTCCCCATTTAAACACTCAAGGCTTGTTCGTACAACAAGCTGGATGAAGCTCAGGGGTTGCAGAGGGCCAAACCACCACCTCCTTCAAAGTGTATCCCTTGTGGTGTGGGTGCTGAGCACATGGAGGGGTCTTGAGGACCACAAGAACTTTGCAAGCCACAGGTGCAGCTGTGATCTCCACTCCTGAGTCAGGGAGCTTGTTGGCTGCCAGACTGTATGTGGTGATTATGCAGTGTGGACATCTCATCAGCTGCTGAGATGAGGCCTTCTGACTCATTTCCACTTGGAATCTAGACGACAGTTTGGTTTGAATTAGATATGGGTTAAAGCCAAAACTCAGGATCTGACTTCCTCAGATTTTGGGAAGACTCCAGTCTGGATCTGAGCTTAGCACATGGCTTTCACTTACACAAAGATTGGAGCCAAACCCTGGATCAGAATATTCTCAGAATATGGGGGAGCTCAGAGCTCAAGTTTCATGTTGGGATCATATCAAGCACAGGTTTCCAGGGATGAAATACCATCCTTATGCTAATTTATTCTTTTTTTTTTTTTTTTTCTTCTACAGCTGCTGTTTAACAAGCACATTTTTGGATTTTTGGTTTCAGAGTATGATAATTTTGTCTCATTCAAAAAATTCTGGACACAGTTCCTTTGCCCTGGCCACCAGTGACCTTCAGCACAGGAACTATGAATGTGACAACATGACTGCAGTGAGAGCTCCTCGGGCATGCACCACCCCTGAGCCCACCCATGAATCCTTCAAAGAAAAGGAAAGCATTGAAGAGTAACAAAATTCTACTTTCAAGCGGCTCAGAAGACACAGTGCTAACAAACGGCCCCCAAAAGGCAAGATCTTGCAATCTGCTGCTGCAGAGAGACTGAGAAGCCAGTTCTCAAGTTCTGGTGATCTCAGCGTGTGAAGTGTGGGCAGGAAAGCAAAAGAAATCCCACAGAAGGTGTCTCTTTGAATGTCTGGAAAACGTCGAACTGCCTGCCAGTCTGCAGCGAGGAAAGACTCAGTTCCAACAGAAGGCTTTGTCAACACAGCACTGTATTGTTAGCTCGAGGTTTATACACTTCAGTTGACACCTCTCCCTTGTCCTACAGATGTTGCACTACATTTAGGATTGAGCCTGTAACAATACAGCTGTTTGAACACATGTGCATTTTCCACTCAACAAACCGCAAGAATATGGCAACAGGGTTACAACATTTGGATCCTAGGGCTAGAATGAGAGAAGCAGAAAAGGTGTTTCTTTGGGAAATCTCTGCAGTTTCTCCTGTAGTTTCTCTCTTTCCACTTTTATTCACTGACTGTACTACACTCGGGCCATGGGGAAGGTAAGGTCTGATTGATATTGCAAGTGACAACTAAGGCCTTGAAAAGATTTCCTCTGTTCATCTTCAGGAGGTGTAAAGCCCATAGTGTTTTGCTAATTCTAGAGAAGTAGAGTCATCTTGACTTTTATTTGAAAAAATGCACTTTATTCTAATTCCTGTTAATCTTGTGAATAAATTAGAACCTGCCGCAATAAAGGAGTTTAAAGAGGAATTATCAGTGATGATCAGAAGGGAAAAATTTTATCACATTTTTTCCACTTCGGCCATTGTAAGATACAGGAAGAGATGGTTTGGTCTCACCAGGAGTCTCACAAGACCATTGAATGCCCTTTCTTCTACCAATAAAGTACAGAAGTTGGGAAGACTCGCATGAGTGATTTAATAAAATGAAATGAACCCCAAAATGGGTTTCTTAAGGAACACGAGATCTCAGATATTGTTCTTCTCTCATTGCCATGGGCATCTATTGCAGGTACCTTCAATTATTTGACTCCTGATTTACATCAGTTGATGTAAGAAGAATTACACTTCTTTTTCATCAGATCAACATCTGTTTTTGAAAAACAGATGTGCATTAATCAATCTGATTAATGTGTTTGATTCTGCAATTACTGCATGATAAATCAGCAGTGCACTAAAATCACCCCGATGTCAAATTTATACTCCTAGACCTTCAGAGTTCAACCTGACTCAAATTAGATTTTTGCTTTATGAAACATCTTTAGATACAAAAGAACAAGAGTAAAATCCCCATTGCCAGGTCGTGGAGCATTTCAGGTGATCTGATGAACATTTACTGCTAAATAAATGTGATCATTTGGAGCTGCAACTTACAACAACTACAAAAGCAGGAAAAATGCAATAACTTTAAAAAGGCTGCAGGATACCTCATGTGTTAACAGGGCACCAAAATCCCTTTCTCACAAAGTTACACAGGTTTCTGAGATGCTAGTTGGGAGTTGTGAGAGCAAAATATATATATACATAAAGCATTACAAGGTAAGTAATATAGATTATATATAGTAAAAAATACAGACCAGATCAAAGGAGATACACCTTTGTTAAAGAAAAGAGGGATGTCATTGATTATCTGGTGCAGAATCAGTCCCCATGCTCTGTAAATCAGCTAGAAATCCCTGAATAACATGCTATTTTCTTTGAACATCTTGCTGCTCCAAGAGACAGAGACACTACGGGAATTAAAACTAATGATGTTTTCATTACAGATTGGATTATGACTAATTTTGCTGTCCACATGAGGGTAAAGGTGAGTGGGGAAATCCACATGGATCCTCTGCTGCTCACTTGAGCCTGGTGTAAGGTGCTATTTGCATTGCCCTGTGTTGTGAAAAGACTCACACAGGCAAATGTTGTTCCCTTTCCCTGTGAAGGAAGCCCATTTTGTACATGTGCTTTCATCTTCTGCTGGGAGCTGGGACCCCCCAGCCTGAACAGTTCAGCACAGATGAATGTTCACCTGTCGTGGTTCTGGCAGCTGCTTCTTGGATGGTCTGGTGCTGATAATGATAATTAGCACTGGGACAAATATAAACCTTGGCTTTGATAATTTTATAAGGGGAAGTAATTAAGGTGATAAAAAATTGAGGAAGATTTTTTTTCCCCTTATTTATTCTGTCAATGTTGCCCTTCATCTCCTTGTAGATATGGGCCCTACCATCAACATTCACATTCAAATCCACATTCAAACGTGCAATTTCCCCAGATCTGGGGGGTGTTCTGAGCTGGAATGCATCAATTGGGGTTTTCTTTGTGTGTGTGTGGTTTTTTGTTTGTTTGTGGTTTTGTGTGGTTGGCTGGTTTTGCGTGTGTGTTGTGTTCAGTTTTAATAATTATTTATTCATATATTTTTTTTCATCTGAAACCTAATAAATGTGCTCTATAAAAAATGAGTTCAGCCAAAATCTGGAAGCAGATAAAAATCCTTCAAGCTACTGTTCTACAGTTTTAGGGATCATTAGTACTACAGAATGTCTATATGAGTATTTCTCTTAAGCATATAATAAAAATGAAAGCTACTGTGCCAAATTCAGAACAAATCTTTGATGAAAAGAAATACCTCACATCAACATTAAGCTGGAGCTTTTCTAGACAGAGAAAATCTTTTCTCTAGGCAAAGCACAGCAACTTGTAGTTACAAAAACCTAACACTTAACACAGGGGGGAAATATATTATTTTAATTGTGAGACTTCATCACTGGTTAGTTTAATGTGTCTTTTTCTTTTTATCACCCTCCCCCTCTCCTTGGGATGGTTTATCGCTTGTAAATTATTTGTCACATCGTTGTAATTCTATCCAGATCCTTAACTTTCTAATCATGCATCTTTTATGGGGTCTCTTTTAAAGAAGCACTATAATTACTTGCCAAGAGTCCCTGTAAATTTTATCAGGCTATAAAATATTATACTTTAATTATTTGAAAAAAAATATTGGAAATGTTCCCTCTGAAAGGCTACACGATCAATATTGCAAGGAGTAAGGCACCTTCTGCAGTTTTGCACTCGTTCCTGATCTATACCTCAGAAGCATTCAAAATCCTTTCACTTCATTCGGTGTCCCGAGGAAGTATTAATGGATAAATTGGCCTTTGATTAAGCTGAAGAAATTGCTTACTGCATGTTTTAGCTGCTGTAAAATACATGAAGAGGATGGCAAAGATGCTTTCCTGTTTGGTTTTTTTTTTTTTTGTAGGAGGCACAGAGACGTCTCTCAGCTTGATAAAAAGGTGTGTGTATAAGAGCAGAGCAGAAATACAGAATAAACCACAGATGCAGAAAGAAGTTGAACCTTTTTTATAGGAAACGGAACTTTTTTTAGAGGGACAATTCTGTTTCTATACAGATTTTGATATTATCATCTTGTCAGTTTGTTTCGCTTTATTAGTAGCAAATATAGAAGTACTAGTAGTATTTCTACAACTACTATTTCTACTACCACTAGGCATTTGAGGCTAATTCTTGCCAACTTTTACTACAGCAACCAGCAACTTTCATGACGCTGTTTTCTACAAAAAGAATGAAAAAATTAGTTATCTGCTAGTGACAAAGTGTTTTCTGGAGCAGGGTTTCCTATGTACTATTCCCAAAATTGGTTTGCAGTTAAAGTCATATGTGTACAAGGTGTGAAATTAAGTATCATATTCATCACCAGCACTTCAATTAAATGTGCATAGTAGCTAAACTCTTGCACATTTCTGGTTAGTATGCATTTCTCTGGATAGCTGAGCTGAAATATGAGGAAGTTAAACTATTTGGTCAAGGAGCACTGTAAGCTGGAAGCAAAACAAAATACAGATCTCACCTCAGGTCCTTGATCTTGGGAAACACTATGGGATGTGCTTGAGAGGAAGGACACACTACTTTAAATGTACAATTCCACTTATCCTAAGAGAAGCCCAGAAAGGATCATAAGAGATACTCTTATCCCATCTGTCCAATATTTTCCCAAGAACCATCCTCAGAATACTCACTATTTTTTTACCCCTAAACACCACCAGAAAAGATTTTTAAGCACTTAGATCAGGTAAAAGAACTGTTACATCCATGCATAATAAATGGGCAGCCCTGTTGTTTCCAAAGTTTTCTGTGAACACCAACTAGAAGTTCTTTTCCTGAATGCCCTTGCTATAAAAAGCACAAGGCTGTTCATAAACCATCCATGGTCTGCACAGTAGCAGCTTTTGCAGAAGGCTTTGGTGGACAATGGCATTGGCATACGTTGCATTTTAACTTGGAGACATCTCTGTGCACCATCATATGTGTGCAGGTAACCCATTCTCTGCTGTCAAGGGCTATGCCTGGGCCGTCAGACAAATGACAAATGCTCTCTATTAACCCCTCTCCCTTCCCAGAGGGGGAGAGAAAGGAAAGAAGAGAGAATTATGGATTGGAAAAGAAAAATAAAACAGCTTTTATGAAAATAATGATAAAATGGACTATATGAAAATATATACAAAACCAGTATTGAACCCAACCACCCTGGTGGCAATTACATCATAATCACTACTGATGCTGTGGAGCAGGCACTGTGGAACGCAGATGGGAACTGGATTCAGAAATGTACAGATCAGGATTGAAGGCAGAACAGACAGAGTCCTCCTCAGATGCTGGCCTTTGAAGAAGAGCTTGACCCTTTTGATCCCTCAGCTTTATGCTGAACATATCATCTATCCTGGCTGAAGGTGCAGCCTTTCACTTTGTGCACCCCCAACAGGGTGCATAAGCTTGAGCAGTGACCTTGGTCTGCACAGGGGCAACTATCAGCAGGAGCCTTTCTGGGCACACCAACCCCTTGCAGAGACTCTTTGCACTGGGTGCTATCACTGCTTGAAGGAGACACTGTCTGAAAACATGCTGTTAACTTCAGCAGGTGCAGTTAGAACAGAGTGAGCTGACAAGTAAAATCACTGAACGGAATTAGTTCTATCTCAAGCCAGGGCATCTGCACAGCCTGTCAGGGCTGAGAATGGCAGTACCTGCAAGAGCCACTGCACAGTGTCACACAGCAGCATTCAGAAGATTATAAAAATATAAATACCTTTCATTCATGATTCAGGTCAAATCAGCCAATGATTTTAATGATTGTTCATGAATGAGACAGACCTTGGTATTTATTTATAGTGGTGGTTGTACATTTGAAACTACTCAATAAATAGCACTTATAAACCACACACAGGTAAATATAAAGCTCGCTCAAATACTCTATATTGTAGCTATTTTTAATAGCTGAATACTGATAGAATGCAGTGGTAAGAGTGGTAACCAAGTTTAAGCATAGATATAGTTACAGATGGTTGAATTAGTCATTGCAAGTCAGGGGTTCAACTGAAGTAACCTTTCTACCTGTAGGCAGGTTGCCCACAAAGAGATCTGTGTTGGTTTCATATCCATTTTCATATTGATACAGCCAAGTAAAGATGCTGCAACAACACGTAGTTTAAAAAGATAAAATATATCTACTTGAAATTAACCTGAGACATGATGCAGATGTCTGAAAATCAGTATAAAACTGATTTCTATGGACTGACATATGGTTCTACAAGGGTCCCTGGGGACTTCTCTGCTGTTGTGTTAGCTCAGGGGCGAGGTTCATGCTTCAAGATAGCTCCCCAAATCCTTCATTCATTTACCCTGCCACTGTGAAAGTTGACACCCCCATTCATGTCTAGAGGGAGCCAACTGTCTCTTGCTCACTTGGAAACCAGAGTCCTCTTTCAGAGGTGCTCTTCCAGGCAGGAAAGCATCAAGGCTGAAGCAACAGGGGTTCAAACCAAAGAAGAAAAGAAAAAAAGAGAAAGAAGAGAAGAGAAGAGAAGAGAAGAGAAGAGAAGAGAAGAGAAGAGAAGAGAAGAGAAGAGAAGAGAAGAGAAGAAGAAGAAAGAAAACCTACACAGTGCTATTCTACATCCCAAAGAACAGGGAGCAAGCCATGAAAATAGCTGCTTTGTGGAGCCTGCAAAGTTGCTTCTGCCTGCAACCAGTATTACACCCTTCTCCATTTAACACAAGCCACTTCACAACTACTTCATCATTGCTCTTTTGTGCCCCATTCAAAACAGCTGTTTCTCTTTGATTCCTCCCAGTCGGGGCCAGCATTTACACTCCAGCCTGCATTTAGGCTCCCCTCCTTGGCTAGATTTCCTGCCTTTCTCTGGAGAGCCTGGGATCCCCCCTCTCTCACGATGCTTACCCACCTGCAGCAATGCAGATGCAACATGGCAGCTCTGAGCCCTGCTCCTGTTGGGACTGGCAGGAGCAAAGCCTGCTGGTGCACATCAGCCAGCATGCTGGAGGGCAGGCAGTGACTGGAAAGTAAACAGGCTCCCAGCTCTGGGGGTACAAGCTCTCCTGAGGGCTGGCTGCCAGCTACAAATCAGCTCCACTGAACAGGAGGAGGGGAGGGAGATGCTTCTTCCATGTAAACTTTGCAGCCAGGGACTTGGTTCTTTCTGCTGGCATGCAGATGGTCTCTGTCACAACCACCATCTTCTTTAGCAGGAAGAACATGGAAAAAGAATTAACTAAAGGAGCAGGAATAAACACAGGTTTTCTCTTTGGTGCATGTTTTTGCTGATTTATTGCTTGTGCATTTCAACAACTACTTTGTAAATGGTTAGCAAACTATATTAATTTCTGGAGAGGTTCGTATCTGTAACAGTGAGAAATGACAGTAAAATAAAGCAGGTCTTCAAATGACATTGCTTTAGGCACAGAAAATGGAGTCTTATAAGGAATTAATTAATTCCTTATAAGATTAATTTAAAAGCTATAACCTCTTTCCTCTTCCCTTTTCTCTTCCATCCATGACTACAAAAGCATCTTGGCTTCTGGTCTGAAAAGAAACACAACTTACAGTATTGCCTTAACTAGAAGATCTTCTCTGTAGAATAAAGATCCTATTTTTCTTTTCAATAAAAATCCCAATAAAACAAACAAAAAAGCAACTTGTACCAGAATTAACTCCAGGGAACTTAATGGTGATGACTGAACACATGGTGTTTTGAAGATGACAGGGCCAGGAACAGAGACACCAGAGTGACACCTCAGCCCCATGCACAGCAGTCAGGCGCAGAGGACGCACAGCCTGAGCATGCAGGACTATTACCTGCGATCACAAAAAGCTAATTGGCTGCTAAGGCAGCTGTATCAGAGGAAATGTAAAACAAATCAGAAGCTGTTTCTCCAAGGCTTTTAAAGTTAAAAGCATGGCTAAGCTTGGGTAGTTAGAACCAATAACACTCAGATATTCCTTTTGATCCCATATTCCTACATGTCCATTATGAAACCATCAATATCATGTGAAGGTCAGAGAGAAGGTGTGGACTCTCTGAGGACCAGCCAAATGCTACCTTTGCATCTCTCTCAGCTCCTCTTTCCAATATTTATCTTCATCAGTGATTCTGATACCATAAACAAGGCCAACTCATATTATACTCAAGGCAGTGAGGGGAAAAAAAAGTAAGGTATGTTTGCTAGGGAGAATGCTGTACTGGGTCTATGCTGGGCTGCCTGGTCACAGGTTTTCTGTAGCACTACACCTCTAAGTACTGTATTTGCCTCAGGCAAATTACCTCCACCTAACGTTAAAGAGAAACATTAAATCAACAGACATTTATACACATTGACTTAGAATTCAGTGAATGCAAAAGTCTATCCTTCTTTGGGACCTAAACTGTACAGAAGTTATTAGGAGGACAAGGCAATGACATCTCCCACCATCTGCTCTTGCCCCCTGGATTAGGTGGGAACTTGCTCCATTTCTTTGGGATGTAGTGTACAGGTGTGCAGGTTGTTCCCTTAGGTATCAACCAGATTCCAAAGTTCAAGAAGATACCATCAATGCTTTGTTAGAGATTTCCATAAAAAGGCTAGATAAGCTTTAGAGGTCCTTTCTAACCTAGGGCATTCTATGAATTGGCTAAGAATTGGCTAAGAATTTGATGATGAAGTCACCAAGCCACTTGCCATGATATTTGAAAAGTCTTGGCAGTCAGGTGAAGTCCCTGGAAACTGGAAGAAGGGACAAGTTATACCCATTTTTAAAAAGGGTAGAAAAGAGGACCCTGAAAACTATCACCCTGTCAGCCTCACCTCTGTGCCTGGAAAGATCATGGAGCAGATTTTCCTAGAGGGTCTAACAGGACAAATAGAAGGCAATGGTCTGATGAAGGACAGCAACATGGCTTCATCAAGGGCAGGTCCTGCCTGACAAATCCAGTGTCTATCTATGATAAAGTGACTACATCCATGGACAAAGGGCAACCTGTTGATGTCATCTATCTGGACTTTTGCAAGGCTTTTAACACGGTCTCCCACAACATCCTACTCACCAAGTTGGAGACATGGATTTGATGGGTGGGCTGTACGGTGCGTAAGGAATTGGCTGGATGGTCACATCCAGAGGGTGGTGGGCAATGGCTCGATGTCCAGATGGAGAACAGTGACAAGTGGCATCCCTCAGGGGTCTGTACTGGGACCTATATTGTTTA
>JAOEGS010008029.1:142057-180199 GCA_025447755.1 Corythornis vintsioides
ATAACAAATAATGTGTAATGGCACTATACAGACAAAGAATCAGTCTTAGGTAGACTGCATGTTGATGGATCATTTTTTGCAAACCATAAAACAATATTAATCATTAGAAAGTTAGGTGTTAAAAAAAAAAAAAGATCTGGTCCAGAGTTGGCTTGCTTGTAAAAATGACCACAATGGTCTCATTTCAATGTGTATGCTTGTGTTCTTTTGGGAACCCTCTGCTCCCTGTCTCTTATAGTCCTCACTTGGGTGCAGCATGTGACCAGGAAACCCAAGATTCCTGATACCTCCCACCCCAGGGTGACAGTGGAAAGAGGCAATTTAAACTTTCCCTCTTTACCCATGAGCAAAAGGAGAACTGGACAGGAGTGTGGTTGAGTCTTTTTGAAACCTTGGAGAAATGTGACATCTTCTCTGTCCAATTTGACCAAAACCAACTACCAGCTCAAAAGCAGAAAAAATAAATCATAATAGTTGACCACAAGCTCTCAAGATATCTTGAAAATCCCATAGACTTATTTCCAGAAAGACATAAACTGATTTTCCACAAGACACAGGCCAGGAGGGAGGAAGGTGTTTAGAAGCTTTATACCTCTGTTGGACATTCAATGAGCTTTTCAGATAGTTCTCTGCTTGTGTTGTCCCTAAGTGCTAACCAGGCAGCTCAAGGAAGCTGTGAAGAGGGTTTCTCTCAGCTGGAACCTGGCCTGAGGTACATGGTGGAGAGTCTCACTGTGCCTGGGAGGCTTAAAGAGGCTTACCTCTTTCTAGGCACCAATCAACATTTGGCCTGGGGAGAGCAAATGAGTCGCTTCTGCAGAGCTCCTTGTCAAAGAAAAGGCCTGTAAAATTCTGCTTTCTTTGAGTTAGGATTTTCTCACAGGGAAGATCTATTTTCATGGGAATTTACAATTTTTTGCCCTTGAGAGGAACTTCACCATTTCCCTTAATCAAAAGCACTGTCATTTTTCCCACTAAACCATCTCACTTCTTCCCATCTGGCCAAAAACACTCCAACGAGACATGGACTTGGAAGAACTTGCAAGCCTTGGAGGGCCATCTCCAGTGGACTAGGCTGACTCAGTTCCTTTATGGCTCTAGGCACTGGGCTTGTCTCTAAACGCTGTGTGGATGTAACCCTGGCATGTGCAGTTCCTGGCAGTTGCAGGGAAGAAGCCAAGAGACACAGCAGATTTAAACCGCACTCTGTCCTGGAATAGTTAAGTGCAGACTTCAGAGGTGCTTGAACAGTGCTGAAGACAGGTCTGGTTTTGGCAGGTGCAGAGACATATGATGTCCTTTGACATAACTACTGGATTGATGGATTTTCTGGGGAAAGACCTCGTCTGACCATATGGGCAGTGTGGAAGAGCCACGCATGCTGTCCATGCAGCACTTCCCAGCACTGCTGGGCAGCTCTGGACCAAGTTTGCACCAGAGGCCACGGGATGGTCCATTTCCTCCTAAAGGCAAATCTCCTATCTCAAGCACACGTGCCCATGACACATGCTGTGTAACCTCATACAGCTTCATGGATAACCAACACGGGGAAGAAAATGTTGGATCTATTTAAAACATGTTTTACCTGTAGATCCTGTGATCATGAGAAGCTACAGAGAGCTCTGAAAAAGAGCTAGCTCAAATTTGCCATTACATGTATTTTTTCCATCACTTAAATGGAAGGAAATGGTAGGAAAAATATCAGATTTTTAATTACGACCAAAGAAATTAAAGCCTGGTAATTGAAAGTGTTAGTTTTCAGTAGCCAACAAGGGAAACATTTCTCTATCTGCTGAAAAGTGGGAAGTCTGCAGTCAGTCATGCAGATATTTCCTGCAGTGTGCAATGGGATGACTTCTTCACTTTCTTAAAACTAGAGAAAAACAAAGGATTTGTCTTCTTGCAATGAAAAATATTTTTAGTTTGTGCATAGTCAACAGCTTGCAGTAGGGGAATACTTTCTTGACCCCTTCTGTGTCCTGCACTACAGCAGTAAAATACAGGATTTTTATTTCCTTCTGTGCTGTTTTGTTTATTATGCTTCCTGTTAGGATTTCTCCCATTATATAATGCTTCCCATTAGGATTTCAGATATAGTTCCCAGTTTTAATCTCATGTAGGATTGACTTGGGAACCAGAGGGACCTTTTAATTTCGAATTAGTTTACAAACATGCATGAGAATTTTGGATAAGGCACCTTTAAGTATGGGATAAGGCACAGGTCCCTTGCAGGAGCTTTGCTATGAGATTCTGTATTATACCACCCAGCCTTGCAACACTGGTATCATCATCTCCTGCTCTGCCACAGAGCAGAGGTGGTGGCTGAGGGCAGTAAATGCAAGGCAAGCAGTGCTTAGTCTACTTGCTCTGATAACCTGAGAGAATGTGATAGTCCTTTAATTACAAAAATAATCAAATGGGGAATCTGACCCCACGAGCCTACCTATCTGAACTGACAGGAAAGGAGACAAGAAAATAAGACTGGATAACTTAGAGTCTATTTAATTTATATGGAGCCTATTTTCTAGCCCCATTCAAATTCTTCAGGAAGGTGTGTACATTCCTGTTCTTCAGCTAGAAAATATCCTGGATGTGGCTGATGGTTTCTGTTTCAGAGAACCTCTGAGATGCAGTTCATAAATTCCAGCAGGTTGTGTGAGAGATGTGTCATCTTTTTTATTTGTTTACTTGTTTATGTGGTTTTTTTTTTATCCCTGAGGATAAAAACCAGTAATAATTAATGCTGACATTTAACATGTTCCTTCCGAAGAACAGACCTAGTCTTCTTCCACTGCCTTCCCTTTCTTGTGTTGTTTCTGAGAAGTGCTGAATGAAAACAGAAATCTGCATTTTCCACAAGTACATTCAGCGTGTCTGTGCATGTTTCTGCTTGGTTTAAAAATATCTCTATGCTTTGAGACATGTTCAGCTCCCACCTTTTTGAAGAAAGATCTCCAGTTTAGTGTTGGCCCACATTAAGGGTTGCTGGATGGCAATCCACACTAATGAACATGTGAAAGATCTGAGCTGAAAAGGAGGAGAAGGATACACTGTCATGGGCAGAGAGAGATCTGCATGCTGGTGCTGACAGGGTGGAATTTAAAAGCTAAACAATGGGTGAGCACAGAGCCGGTGGCATATTTAATGTCGGGACAATGTGGTTTAGTTTCTCTTTAAACAGTTTCTTCAGGAGACAGAAGTTCCACAACATTGAGCTAAGGGCCAAGAAATGTCAGAGTTTAATTTGGTCTCTGATACTCAATCAGTGCACGGCCTCAGGCAAGTGACTTATCATCCCTCTATCTAAATGTCTACACCAGTGAAACAGAGGCAAAAGTACTTTCCACTGGAGTGTCAGTGAGTTTAGCATAACTCATTAATGTCTTCTTGGAGCTTTTAAATCCTGCAGCAGAATATCCTCTTCAAACACTGGTAGTTAAAGCACGGTAGGGGTGATGGGCAGGAGAAACCAAAGCCCAGCACCACTATACTGTGCCCTGTGACTGACAGCTTGCAATACAGTCATAGGCAGACGGCTGGTGGGTAAGCGCCATGCCAAGTACTGGTCCCCATCAGTGTGATTAGAGGATGCTCCCACTGGGTAAGACACTGACTGGGAGAATGCCAACAATATCTCACAGAGAAACAAACAACCAATGGATCAGCCCTGATCACTGCATTCAGCTAATGAAAATGTATGTAATTGATATTTTATAACTATATGGAGAAAGGATTTTTTTTAGGGCTTTAATGGTATCGATTGACGGAAGAAAGCCAGATAGATGTCTCTAAGCTGCAAGCTATAGGCCTAAAGTGCCTTTGAATCAGGAAATGTATACTTGTTTAAAATTCACTTCAAATTTTCATATCCTTTGCAGCTTTTAATGTCATTTTTGGACCCTGATAATTAATCATGTATCCCCTTGAGTCAACTGATTGTCTCATTTCTTATCAATTATTGTTGTCAATCCCCTTCCCCTGTATTCTACATACTGGCTGGTACCAGGGTCTGAAAGAGAATAATTGCCATAAACCCAAGAATATGCTTCAGAATGCTCTCCTTACAAGTCTCTGATACAGAACTCGCGCCTTTGTTCTTTAGTTGGGTTCATCACATTAATTTCATGTGAAGCTCCTTGGAGAGGCCCAGAGAAGGCAATAATGCTACTTTAAAATACATGCAGATATTGTGGCTTAATATCTTCATGAGCCCTTCAAGGCAAAGATGGTATTTTGCCCTGTGCTAGTCCAGCTCCTTGAAAAAGAAAATCAGGTCTTGATCAGTACTGAAGTTCCTCATAGCACCAATATATTTAATCATTTGGGTTCTGTTAATATCCAGCTGTGATCACCTGGGCTGCTTTTTCAGCCATGGCATCACATTGAGCAAAGTAACATGTAGAAATAAGAGTTGATTTTTCTCTAAACATCAGAAAGATTATAAAGCAGAGGATTTGCAGAAGCAGGATCATACTACAGAGAAAAAAAGAAAAAGAGAGAGAGAATCTGGGCTCCCCATGCAGGCAACTCTAACATGAACCCCAAATCTAGATGAGACTGAGTGAAAAGAGGCAAGTATAATGAGCTTACTGAAGCTAAGGCATGGTTTGAAGAAAGAAGGTTACTTTAGACAAAGGGTTTCTATTGACTTTAATGGGATTTGGATAGCCCAACAGTGCTGGCTTAGGTTTAAGCACCCAAATTGGATTTGGTCATTGTAAATAAGATTCACTTTCTGTTGTGAGATTGGAAAGTGGACCCAGCAATAGACACTGGAAGTCCATTTAGCAGCCTGTGCAGAGCATGAGGCTATGAGCTGTTTTGTGCTTATGTTTTGGTTGGGTTTGTGTTTTTTGAGGATTTTATATGTTGCTTCTTTGCTTTATTGTGAAGTATTTTAAAAGTGGTCTTAACACCCTTCCCTTTTTCCCTTCCTTCTCTTTTTCACTCACTCATCAGAGCAAAACATGAAAGATTCACATGAAAACCATTAAACCAAAAGAAGAAAAGAAGAAAAGACAACAAGTAAAAGGAAGAGAAGTTGACACTTCCTGATCTACTTCTCATCACCCACGCACAGGGAAGTGCCTTGAACATACACATGGAAGGGACTTAGCTATGAATGAAATGTTAAGATTTCATTTTCAATTCTTACAAATGAAATTGTTATATTGAGAGAGAAAAGGAACAGGCTGGACGTGAGAGGAAAATGCTGAGTCATTCTTTTTCTTCTTGTGGTTAATGTGTCATACCTTGGTTGGAACATTTTGCTGCAGAAAGAAGATGAAGTAAATCTGATTTGTTTGGGTATTGTTGGTGAAATTGTACTGTCACTGCATGCAAGACCATCATGTAGACATCAGGGTCTTAGGGTTGCCCTTAAACACATAACTGTTAAAGTGTTACAGTTGTCTTTTCTCCCACCACTTTTGTTTCAGTTCCTGTGATTTTTATTCTACTTAGTTCATTTGTAAAAGCTGGCTTAGACAATGCTACATTACAAAATAGCATTTACGGAGATTGAAAGTTGTGGTAATTAATCATATTTGGGTGAAATTCTAGACCAATGAAGTCAGTAGGAAAACTCCTGCAGCTTCAAGGTTTCAGCTCTTGGCATCTTAGTGTCATGAATTATTTGTACTCTGGATGTCTTTTGAAGCTTTGAGTACATTAAGAGAAAATATTAGTTTTTGTATGTTCAGTCATTAGGAAGGAAAAAACAGTGACTGCAAGTTAAAAAAGTTATACGAAGTTACAGGGTTTGGTATTTCTTTTGTTCCTGCAGATCTCAAGACTAAATAGATTTTTTAAAGGTTTTTTTTTGTGACTGCCCTGCAAACAGTTGGGTATCCAGGAATTGAGTTGTGAGTTTCTGGCTAGCAGTAGTCAAAATTTAGCTCATGAGTGTGTTAATGATGCATAAGGCACAAAACAGAGTTCTCCTAAGTTTATTGGTTTTGCAGGACTAGGCATTAAAAAGCTTTCCTGTGTTTATGGAGTCTTAGTTGGAGCTCACTGAAATCAGTAAAAAGCTTCCCTGTTGGTGTCAATGAGCTTTTGGCTCAGATCCACAAAACTCTGATTCTCCTATCTGAGACGGTATGACTCCTTTATGCAATATTTAAGTGTTTGTAACAGTAGATCAGAACACACAATAGATAAACTGAAAACACGTTCATTCAATCCATGTAATAGAAGAGGATTAACAATTTTTTCCCCAAAATAATTTACTAAAGTAAAACCTAACAGATCCTTAACCCCCCAGGGCCTGGAGTAACAGTCTGTTTACAGTAATCCCTCTCTGGCCTTAGAAAGTCAACCCCACATATTATAGAAAAGCACTTAGTTTCCTCCCCCCCAGTACATTCTTCTTCAGTTTGTTGCATTGCCAGATACAGACAGAAAGCAAAGAATTTTTGGGGAAGCTGCAGATGTCTTATTTAGACTCTGAAAAATCTTGGTCATTCTGTTCAGCAACAGCAACTTTCTCAGCAGTTGGGGTTTGTGGGTTTTTGTGGCTGCAGTAGTCAGGATGGGACCAGAGACAATGACAATACTGACAGCAAGCAGCAGTGTTGCTCGATACTGTTGTGACTAGTGCAATTCAGGGTTTAGACTTCCAATACCTCTGCATTTCTCACCGTGGTTAAGAAGGGGCTTGCCAGTCTTTAGCAGACAGGAAGAGGAAAGCTACTGTGAGGACTTGTGTGATTTGCCCATGTAACACAAGCCAGTAGCAAAAGTAATAAAAACATCCAGTTAATGGATACTTTTTTCTCTTTTCTCGGGCACCTATAGATTTTCTAATGTGAAATTTTCCTTCTCGTATCAGATTTTCTAGAGTTCAAGGGGAAACTCCAACTTGCCTCTGGGCATGCAATAAATCATCCAATATCACTCTTAAGAATTGATCACTCGTGAGGGCTCATGATTTCATCACAGCCTTGGAGAAAAAACAGTTGCTACGATGCAAAAGCACTCCTCAAATGTGTTGTATAACTTTTTATATTCATTAAGATGCTGCAGATACAGAACAGCCCTCTTTGTTCAATATTTATCTTTTAATCTGCCCTGACCTGGGAACTGTGAGCACTTTGAGAAGTTAATTGAAAGCTTGCTTTATTTCATTTTAGCTTTCAGGTCTGAAACTTTGCTTTCAGTAATGGTACTGAGAACACTTTTGTCCTGTCTGCAATAGCTCAGAAACCTTTTCCAGCAACAACTGGGAATTCACTATTGATCACCATTGTCTTATTCCAGGAATTCTCCACTGAGATTGTTTTTCTTATTGAATGACAACAGGAACTCCCACCCCAGGCAGGGGATTAGCTCTTTCATGTTTCCCTTGCCAGAAGGGTCCCTCAATCGCAGAATGCTCAACACAGGATTCCCATATTGTCTGTCCTAGATTAGATGGATTTTTTTTTTTTTCTATCCTTCCTCACCCTATTCTGCTACCTGCCAAGACAGGCTAAGGTCTGAGCAGGGATTTCAGAGAACTGCACTCAGACTCTGAGCTGAACAAGTTTCTTATGTAACTTTGGGGAAATATTTGTGCCTGAACTGACGTCTCTGCAAATTGGCAAAAGTTAAGATATTCCTTTGCTATTAGTATGGTCCATACATTTTTTATTGGAGCAGGATCTCTTTCTAATATGATTTATATATAGTACTTTGGACAGTAGTGTCCATATCTGCTGTCAAAAGAAAATATTTAGGAGCTTGTTAAAAAATAAATAAATCAAATTGCAAATTGATATTGTTATTTTGAGTAAAACCAGAATCTGAGTAACATGGAGGACTGAGACATGAAGAAAGTAGTAGAGTGTGTGCAGAGATGCATAATTGACTATTTTTGATCATTTGTAAAGGTGGGAATTCAGGAAGGAACTGATAAATATGGATTTCATGGTAGTTCCCTGTTAACATTTCCTTGGGATATAATGTACTTCACTAGCTTACCATTCCCTTATTAGCATAGACCTCTCTACTTCACAACAGCTGTTCCCATATTATTTTTGTCTAGGAAATGCAACAAAACATTTAGGAGCTGAGACAATGGATTGTCTCCCAAAGCAAGGGATAGAAAACTTAACCAAGCACAAAGTATAGCTAAAACAATCCGTTTTCCAAAGAAGGGGTGGATCTCAATACTTTGCATAGGATGAAATATGGAACAGTGCTTATTTTGAGACTAACCTTGATTTGCTGTTGATACTGGTGATTTAAATTAAGTTGTTTAAAAATGTTTACCACTTTGTCTAGAATCAGCTAGTTCAAAATCTAGGGGTTAAATTGCCCCTGAAATTAGCAAACATGCTCAAAAAGTTCACAAAGAAACAAAAATAAACACATAAAAATGAGGAAACACCAGTGTGTTTTGGTGCTGTATCTTTTATCTGCTTTACAGATTTTAATCCTTCCATAGTGCATCCCTGAAACCTTTTCCAGAAACCCAAGAGTGACACACACTCAGTTGTCTCTGAGGTCTTCACAAAAATCAGTGGGATCCCTTTAATGGGACACATAGTAAAACCTGGTGACAACTTAGATCCACTCTGCACAGCAATACTGGGAGCTTGGAGAGCCTTTGCCATTAGTGCTCTGTCTCTCATTTGGTTCTTGTCTAAGGATTTAAAGCTACAGTATTTCATGTAAATGCTTTATTCATTTCTGTCCAGAAAATGTTGTGATCTTATATATATATTTTTATCCTTAATTAATCCAAATCTCTACATGTCTTAATGTAATGAAAGTCTAAAAATAACGACCTAAACACTCTCACCCTGCCCCAGGCACTTTTTTTTAATCTTTTTTTTTTTCAAGGGGGTTAATTTTAGACTTGGCATCTTTGCCCCATGAACTTCCCACATGTGGTTAAAGCTACAAGCCAGGTCCTGCCACCAGCCATATTTACCAGAAACAGCAGCAGAAATTTCCAGCAGAACAGTAAAGGGGCTGCAGTTCCTGTTGTTCTGCCAGTATTTTTCATCTAAAAATATTATTCATCTTGCCAACCACTTTAATGCAATTGGGGAATGGCAGATCTGGGAAGTCAGAAGAAGAGCTCTTTGTTAAAAACTTTCTGCTCAGAAGTCACTCTATTTTCTCCTGTATTGTTTGCTGCTCTTTTGTTTTTGTTTTTGTTTTCCCTCTCTGCATCTAATTCTTTGGTATTTTCCTTTATATGCTTCTCCAGAGTTTTCCCAGTTGCATTAATTATCATTCACTAAAATACTAATCGTTTATGATACCTGTGCTTTACTTTTAAATACAACTGTTTAAAACCCTGCACAAAGAGAGATGATACAAAAAAATTATCTAATTGAAGGGTCATAATCCTTCTTGATGTAACTACCTGTATTTACATCATGGGAGTAACCTGGAAATAGTTACAGAGAGCATGGCACACAGACCAGGCTTTGCTGAGCCAGCCACAGACCTAATCTTTGGCATTCCCTTTCCCTGTTTCGTTGACTCTGCCATTTCTTTCCTTTGTAGTTCTCTGTTGCTGAAGCAGAAGCTGGAAGATGATCAGAGAGGAAAGCAGAGACATTGAGGTCAAGTGTCCTTGAAGCCTGTTTGTGACTAATAAGTTAATGAGCTTATTTGGGGAAAATCCAAACCCAACTTGTTCTGCACCTGAGTGTGATCATACTAGAGCAGAGCAGTCACAGCATTCAAGCCAGCCCATTCCTAGCAGCAGTGAAGAAAAAAAACACCACTTGTAGGGATTTTAAAATAAATAGTAATAAAAAAGAAGTTTGATTTCACTTTGATGACTGGCAGCCTCCTGTTTACTCCAGCAGTAACCCCTTCTGGGAGTTTTTGAGCACTGGGCTGGATCCAGCCATGGGGTACTCAGGCACTGTGTCTGCTGTCATCTTTCTGGGAGGGGAGGGTGACAGGGGCTGGGATCTGTGCACCTGCACCAGTGCCAGCTCCCAGCCTTCCTGCAGCCTCCTGCATGGGGGGTGGCCTTCAGGGGACAGTTATGGGGGTGCTCTTGGCTTTCTGGTTCACTCACCATTCTCAGTTCATCCCAGGTGAGTGGCTTGGTGAAGCTTTGTGGTACCATTAGAAATAAATCTAACCTGCTGCCTTCTATTTGCTGTTTTACATACATATATCAATAAAGAAAAAGCAGAATAGGGTAGACTATAAACCAAGTTGTTCTTCAAACCAGATAGAGCCAGAAGAAAGCTTCTGTCAAGGGAGTTTTAAGCCTGCACCCATTTTCATTTATAATTATTATTTATGACTATTGCTACCATTAATTTATTTAGCAAGCTGAGTGTACATGTTATTCTGACAAGAGTCACTGAAATAAACAATCTCTTCCCCCTCTAAATCCAATAGTCTGAAAGTGGCAGGATACTAACTAGATCTAGCACAAGCTGATAAAATCATTACAGCCTGAACATGGGGTAGTACAGAGGAGAGTTTTAAGCAGATTTCCAAAGAAAGAAATTACAGTATGCTGACATACATTAATAGGAAAGGGGCTGCAGGCAAATGAACAGGCTGAAGATGCTGTGTGGAGCAAGCAAGGGAGATGAAGCAGGGTGAGTAGGTTGAGGACAGGCACTGTGAGCAGCAGAGCTGGTCCCTGCCTCGCTGGTGAGTCCAGTCAATGCCCCAGCCTTTCTACTCATGCTCAAAGCCAAGTAGGTTGTTTCACTGGCAATCTAGTGTGGTGGATCCAGCCTGCTCACCAACACTGCCATGCAAGAGAGACCTCACCCTTGAAGAAGTTGCATTTTGGCCTCTCATCCATTGTCAGAGAGGAAAGGCTAGAGGCCCTAAAAATGAGGAGGAAGAGGAGGGAAATGGTGATGGACGTTCCACAGCACCATCAGTGCCAGGTTGCAAGTCTAAACAGTTTGCTCTGCAAGAGCACTGCAAAGCAGGGGAGCTGGAGCTTGCAACTATTCAAAATTAGGCATAAAATGTTGAATATGAAGGAAATTGTGGCTGTGCCAGTGATAGAAATGATGGAGTGTTTCCTTTCCAGCTTTTGAAAGCATCCATTTGGATTTGGGAATAGGATGAGAAGACTTTGTGGTTGTGTGTGTGTATGAGATGGTGCTGGGGTCAGGAGAGCACTGGAGAGAGATGAATTCCCTGACCCTCTTCTGTGGAATCTTAATAATGTGTTAAGTTATTGTGCAGCAGAGGAATGCAATTAGCAGAGCGGCCAAATCCTCCTCCAGCAGGTCATTACTGCATTAGTAAATGGAGGCTGTTAAGGCAGACAGCATCCCTAAACATACCAGAGGGGCTTCTGGCCCAACAGGACCCAGGATTGATGAGAAAACTCCCACTGCTCTCTCCCCTTCTCCATCCACTTTTCATTATTGCTTTTCTGATCAAGCATGCGACCACATCCTTCCCCATCCTCCCCCGTACCCTGTTCCTGAGACATTCTCCCAGGAGGCCTCTCTGGAAAATCAAATCACAACCCACCAAGAGGTGTCTGTGATATATGCAAAAGCAAACCTCCAGCTGCGAAGAGCTTAGCAGTGCCCGCAGGAAGCTTCCCCAGCCAAACGGAGTGGGCAGAGCTGAGACCTGGAGCTGTGCTCTCTGGGGAGGTGTGGGAGCAGAACAAGGCTGCTGTGTACCCATTCCAGAGCAGAGCAGAGAGAAACCCACCCCAGCCCTGGGTGTAACCTGCCCAATGATTTTTTCCTGTTTCATTATAGGGAAATTTCTACCATATCTTGAGGTGCGGGCCACCAGCACCCTGCTTCTCAGGCTTAAGTGAAAAGCAAGGAAGAGGTTTCCTCAGCTGGAGTTGCTGGGCATAAATTAACCCTATGGTGTCCTAGGTCTGAGAAAAGTCGTGCTTCGTATTACTCCTGCAGTCCCAGGAATTAGCTTAAGCAGTCCCAGAGAATCCCAGTGAACCCTGTGACCACATAACAAATAACAATTGTTTTCACATGTTTTCACAGATTCACAGAATATTAGGGGTTGGAAGGGTCCAACCCCCCCGCCAGAGCAGGATCACCAGTTTTAAATAATTCAGAATATTTTGGAACTGTTTTGATTAGAATAAATGCAAGTTAGCATCTTTTTCCCATGATAAAATTTAGCAATCCGAAATTAGTCATAAGGATAATGAAAACAGCAGTGTCTTGCTCATGGTAAAGACCTCCAGCACAGCTAGGTCAGGACATTTCTGGCCTCTGGTAACTGATTATATGTTCTAAATCTATACACCATGTTTAGATACTGTGGTCCCTGAAACATTATACAAAGTGGACTCTACATATAATGAATGAATCTTTCTCCCCACTGGTGTTGAAGATTAGAGTAATTCCAGTAAGCTTTGGAATGACATGCCACTCCAGCGAACATGTGAGCTCTTCAAGGAGATGGAGTAGGTTAAAGTTACTTGTTACTATCTCCTTCTTTTGTTGAAAAGCTAAGAGCTCTGGCTAACAGGGATCTGACTCCTTTGATAAGATCCAGCCCAGTGCAATGACTTGCCATAAAGCAAATTAAAGGACAGAGTAAAAAAATCAGTCTCCTAGATGATGGCATTCTTGACCATCTATGTCAGTAATCACTGTCCATCTGAGACCACTGCAAGGCAAATGTTCCAGATTCATTATTGCATGTGCCCAGCAAATAGGAATGTCTGCAGTAGCAAACTGGTTATGTTCCACACAGTCAGGAACCTGTGAATTAGAGACCATAGTGTGTGTTTATGAATAAATAAACAGAACTATAGTGTTAAACATATAAAAGAATGATTTTTTTTTTTTTTATCAGAGTACTGTTTCCAGCTTTTCAACATTAGAGACCATGTTTATATTGCTATGCAAATTATTCCTCGTAGAGACTTTACAAATTTTATGTTCATTATTAATGGTTTTATGAGTTTTTCCCCTTCCTGTTTGGTGCTATCTACAGTGCTTGGGTAATACATAATTAATGTTAACTGCTTGTGCTCTGGTCCCCATGTCAGTTCACATTAGGATATTTTTCCATATCTTTTGTCTCTGGACATTGGAAATTGGTGTTCAGTGGGAATTAAATATCTAGATTACTTTGTGCTGCTCTTTCCAGGCCTTTCATCTATCTGACTGATATGATGCTGGTGGATTAAATCACAAATTTCTCTCCTTTTGCAGACCTTCATTCAAAATACGTTTGAGCCTTGGCAGGCTTTGGAACAGATCTGTTGAAAATACAGACAGGGTGGTTAGGGGTGTGGTTCTTCTATGATGTTTCACACCAAAACAGGTAAATACGAGCATCCAATCAGAAACTCTCTCAAAAGTGCTTTTCCTAATAAAATGCATTTCTTCTGGGAAACTGTAATAAATCAGAGTAGCAAAAATCATAGCAGAAGATATGTCTACGTGTCTGGACAAACAATTCCCTTTAAAGTAGACTCGGTCAAGTGGATTATCTTATAATAGCCACCAGTTAAGATTAATTGGCAGTCCCAGTTGAAGTTGTTAGAGCAATAAGGCAGGGATGCATGTGTGGTTGTAGTGCTAGTGATGGAGGGAAGTTTCAGGTGAGAACAGAAATGCTTTGATCAAGCCGTCTGTGCTGGCAAACCTGCTCCCTGCTTGTCAGGCCAAGCTCTACCTTGTTGCACAATGTGGGATTGCAACCTTTATCTGCTGAATGCATCTCCCAGAGGTGTAAACACCCAGTGCTCCAGAAAGAGCAAGAAGCTCTGCTGCTTAGTGAAGAATGTCAGAACAAATGAAAGATGGAGAGGGACAACCCAGCACTGGCAGTGTGTGAAATGGAGTCTCTTTCATCCTCCACTCTTCAGCCCCAGGAAATTGCAGGTCTTTCCTCTGTGTTGCAGCAAGATGGTCACAGAAACATTAAACTCTGGAACTAACTTTTCACTGAGATGTTTCCAAGGCAGCAGCTTCTGTCTCCTGTCAAACCACCAAAGTTAATAATACATCAGGCTGCTTGTATCCTGATGTCTAAATGCCATAGACTAGTGATAAACCATAGACCTAGCTGGCACCATCTTCCCTTTCTGTTAAACCAGATATTAAACAGGAGAAGTTCAAGATGGAGTAATTGTGTAGTAACGGGGCATTTGAATATAGCAGTTTCAAATCAGTCCCACTTGAAGGGCAAACTGAAGGGGTCTTGACACTACTTTAGAATGTGAATTCATGAGTAGAGCCATCTGCCTTATATACAAGAGGAAGGTTCAGTGTAGAATGAAGTAGAATAATCTTTATATCTGTAAAAGAAGCTATTGAGTTTGATTAGGTTACAACTCAAAGGATTTAAAAAGTACCAGCCCTCCACCTGTCATTCATTTCAGTGCTATGTTTTTGCTTTTGTGCAATAATAGCAGACTGTTGTGCCACTTACATGCCCTGGCAAGTATTTGCAAACATACTTTGCAGATTCTCTTACACTAGGAAAATGGGATTTAGGGGTTCTCGCAAATTAATTCACCTGGAAAACAACAATAAAAGCATGCTTCCTCTCTTCTCAACCCTGAAGTAGAAAAAACAGTAATTAAAACATTCCCAGATGCCATTCAGAGGGGTAAGAGCATGGGGTTTTTTAACAAATGAATGTTGGGAAAATAGATGGATTGGAATTTGCTGTATTTTAGATCAACTGTCGTCATTCAGTTCTCTGAGTCGGCTTTGCAGGTATAGACTCAACTCTGGGTGATGCAAAAGGGACTCTTTCCCTTTGTTGGTGCCATCTCAGTCTCCTGATACATAGAAATAAGTAGAACCCGTACAGTTATTTGTGCCTTCTCTCCTTGTCTCTCTCTTTTACCATCCATGTCATGTTTGCTCAATTTACTACACAACAAGTATTTCCACTTCTTACCCTGAAGGGTCAAGTGAGCTCATAAAAAAATCTGTCTGTCTCCACACATCACCACTAAGTACATCAGGCCCAAATCAGAGGCTATTTTCTGTTGCTGAGCGATAGGTGATGGTGTATAAAGGAGACAGGGTTAATCCACAGGGTTGAGAGAGTATCAGCCGCATGTTTTAACTAGTAAAGGGGAGCACCGACTGCTGGGAAGCCAGTGAGTCAGTGGGTGAGTGTCTATGTTTGTGTACATAGGTGTATGAGAGGAGAAGAGGCATATCCAGCCATGCACGTGGCGTTACTCAGAACCAGATTCGTCACACTGCAGCTCCCACTGAAATCAAGGAAAAATTATTGTGTCCTCCTGGCCAAGTGAGCTACTGTTGAGAGCTGCCTTGTCATGTGCTGGGGACCCTTCTGGGCCTCTGTCAGGATGCATCATGGCAAATCTATCCAAGGAATGGGATCTTTCTGCTTTTTTCAAAGGATAACTTAATATATGTAACATCTGATTCTATCACTTCCAGCTAGTTGATCTTTGCCTGCTGGCCTCCCTGTAAGAACTTAAATTCTTCCAAAACCACCTAAAAACTGGATTGCCAAAATGCCAAGAGTTTCATTTGATGACCAATTCTACTTTTGTTTTGTGCTGGAATGAAATCAAGACTTCTTCAACATTCAAAAAAAAATACATATACTCTGATCAATCTATAACCCAGCAGCCTGAATGGTCCAAGGAGATACAGAAGTTGCAGGTTTGGGTACCTTTAATTAATTTGTTCTTTTCTCCTCCCATGGTATAAACTACCCCAGGTGTGGAGCTTCTGAAAGTACAATTTTGTTTAATGAGACCATCACACATGCCAGTATCACTCATATCATAGCTTGGTATCATCCAGACTTGTTCCACTTGCTTTTTTGCCCTGTCCGTCAGGAAGAACAATACTACCCTGAGCCAGACTATTAAGATATTTACAAGCCATCTCACTCATTTTAGGAAAGAATCTGGGTCCTTTGTTGCACCCCTTGAATCTTTAATCTTGGGGTCAGTAGATGAAGCATAGAACAAAAGAACAGCTCATACCTATAACTGTGAAAAAGATGTAAATCTGTCACTGACTGTGCTTGTAGGCTCCCCTTCCTTCCCTACTGTGGTATTTGAACACTTCATAAACATTACCTTGTTCTTCCAGCACACCTCTCAGTCATGGCCGTTAATATTATCATTTTAGAGGTAGGAAATAGGGGTACAGAGATACTATGCCATTGAAGGGTCACAGAAAAAAGCTTTCTTAGAATGACAAACCAAACCTTGACTTCCTCAGTTCCCACAGTACTGTCCTTCCATTATGGAAAAACAAGTAAATGCGTGTTTCTAAAAATGACACACTAACAAAACACACAAGAAATTCCTTTCCCAGTATGGATAAGCCATGAAGAGATACCACCCTGCCCCACAGACTGCGTGAGGAGCCTGGGTGGCAGATGCAGCAGAGCCTTCTCTGAGATGCAATTACCTGGGTGGCACCAACAGGTACTGGAAGAGGCTGATCCTGTGGGTGGGGTGTGGTGTTCCTAGAACGTGCTGCCTGGATCAGGAGCCCCAGCCATGCCCCACGGCGTAGGTGCTTATTGAAGCACTGTATTTCAGGGAGGTGTCAGAAGCAGACGAGCAGCCTGTTCCTCCCAAACATGTCTGGCTCTGTCTCCTCTTGGAGAAGGAATATAAAAGGGCAGCTGCAGTAGGTGGCTGATTATTAGCAAGCAATATTGTGCAAGTCAGACCTTCTGGGGTTAGAAGGGGTAAATTTGCTATGAACACAAGGGGAGGGGGGGTTCCTTGCATGACAACCTCCATTTTGCAGCCCCCTTATTTTAAGGATATACCTTACATTAAACTGCAGATTGGGTTTAATCCTGGTTCCTAGAAATATGATTAACTAGCTACAAAGGAACGTCATCTTTCCTGTGAAATGACAATCGTCTCCCTCAGTTTCCCAGCCCTTGAGTTCCTAACACCATTTTGTCATCAAAACTTTGAAAGAAAAGAATAACACATTTCCTGTTCCTCTTGGTTTCACTAGCAGCAATACATCTCCTGATTTTCTGAAACTTGATTCATGCTGGTTGAATTTATGGGGTGAACAGTGCTGGGGTCGTTTTGTTTCTCAGGGGGCCAGAAAATGTACTTGTTGGAGCTAGAAAAGCAATTGTATCATCAAGTGTATGAGAACTTGCTTTGAGAAGATCTGGGGGGTGGAGTTAAAGAGGAAGAGAGTTTTTCTTCTCTCTGCTTGTTTTGTTTTGTGAGCCTCTCTTATCAACATGCATCAGACCTGTGTTTATTGAATTTCCACCAGTCACTGAGATCTATGGCATGATTAACAGGAGAAACACATGGGGAGTGTAGAGGGTGGCTTAGGAAAGGGGAGGAGCTTGAGACAAGGATGTAATGATTTTCTTGTCCTTTGCATGGAAGGAACACACACATTGTTTGTACAGCATCCAGCACTGTGAAGCCCTGATGTGGTGAAAGCCTTCTGACTAATGTATTCAGAGCGATAAAAGTGGCTGCTGTCTGTTAATGAGTGGTGGGAATTAAAAATGAATCCTTGGTTCCATCATTTTCCAGGAATGTAGTTCCTTCTGACTACCCAGAGGTTCACCTACCACCCAGCTGCCGTGTGAGCTTCAACTGAGCAATTAGTGAGGAGAAGAGGGACAAACGCTGTCCTTCAACAACTTCATAATGTACAAGCAGTATATTTGGGTACATATAGATGCCTTGAGACATAATGACCTCACAGTGATACTCGCTGAAAAAAAGTACCGGTGGGTATTGAACGTAATATAGGGGCAGGAAAAGCAGATCTTTCAAAGATCTGAAGAGAACAACAACAATAAAGCTCAGTCAAAGCTCTGACTGGAGACAAAGCTATGCACCAGAGCTGGGAAAATAGGTCTTACTAATGCTCTGTCAGGATAGCAGCCCTGTGGGAGTCAGTTCTCCTGGGTCCATCACTCAGTCCTCTTGATTAACTTCTGTGGCAAAATACAGCCTTGAAGTTGCCGAGATTTAGAGCTATAAAATTGAATAGGAAATTATTTGTTACAAGATTTCTCTTTTATGGGGAGAAGAAAGAAAAATCTACCTATAAAAAAGCTATGTTGGCTCTAAAGGTGAGAGGACAACCAAAGGCCCAGAATAAAACAAAAGGATCCACCTTAAAAAAAAACAACTTGAGAGTTTGAGTGTATCAGCAATCAGCTGATGCCACCCAAGTGTTCAGTGATGTACATAAGCACCAGTAAAGATTCATTCATTATGTGTCAGAACATTATGTAATAATAATAATTATGTAATAATAATTTTAATGTTGTATAAAAATATCCCAGCAGCCATGTAATGTGCATGAATTAATTACAACACTTACTTGTGTTTCAAAAACTAAGGGATAGAGCAACTTTCTGGTTTGTTTTAAATTTAAACCAAAAGGGTAGAAATCAGAGATATATAATGAATGATCTGTTTTCAAATCCTGTGTATATAGAGTTTTCATTATATTTTATCCTGTAAGAATCTCTCACTGATCATGATCAGAAGGAAGATTCTGCGCCACAAATTTTCTAAGAAAGAAGACCACAGACCATGGTGTATTGTCCCCAGAGCAGACTGGTCCTTGATCTTGTATCCTTCCTCTCTTTTCTTAGGAATTAAGGTCTATCAAAATGTCCAGGATGTCTTGCTTCAACACAGTGATGGAGAAGTTTGGAACAAGCCAGTATGGAAAGTGGAAGATGCACGAATACTTAAAAGCAAAATCATGGAAACCAAGAACAAATTGATGGCTTGTGACACGCGTTGCTGTGTTACTTAGTAAGCACAGACTTCATTTCAAGGCACTTTATCAAAGTGAAGGGAAATTTCATTTATGTTGTTTACAGCTATGAAATCTTGCAGTGAAGTTACCTATCACTTGGATTGTGACAGAAATGACAGTTCTTTTTTTTTTTTTTTCCTGAAACTGAAGTAATTTCTTAAATTTAAAAGTGAAAATATGAAGAAATTAATTTCAAACAATTTCGTGGACAAGAACTAACCCATTTGGAAATCCTTGGTGTTGATTTCTTTTATCTGTTCAGAGTTCTGAAAGATCAGCTTTGTATTTAAATAATTAAAGAGTAACAGAAATCCACAAATCTTGCAATAAGGAGATGCAAAGTCACAGTGTCACAGAACAGCTACTATTTCATGTATCAAGAGGCTGCCTTAAATTAGAAAGCCAGTGGTAGACAACTTTGTCACTGCCTTTTCATAAATGAACTGCCTCTCACCTCTAGAGTGGCACTATTATTTCACACGTATTCTTCCACTTTCTCAGTTTAAGGAGCCACTACATAATAATAATAATATTTAGTCATTATATTTTTATTCCCAAGTGAATAGCTAGAAAAGCTAAAACAGAGTTTAAGGCTAACATTTTCCAGAGAGACTTCTCATTCTGGAAACTTCAGGTTTCTAACTTGAGAGAACCTTGGACTCATTTTCTGAAGACGTGAGCACCTACAGTCCCATGTTGACCACATTTTCCAGTCATGAATTGTCAGATGTGTTTTCTCAATTTGAAGAGCTCTTGGCCTGATTTTTAGAAACCTCTAAATACCGAAACTCTGGGAAAATTGGGCTCTGCAAAAGCCTCTGAACTCCGCTCCCCAACAGTTGGTTTTGAAAGTCTTGGCAATGGACTTCAAATCAAGCTATTGAAATCTCCAACAGAAACAGCATGACTTCAGATGTCTGATGAGAGACTGAATTTGTCTGGAGTTGGCAAATGATCCAAGATATTTCAATATATTTAAAAATGTATTTTATTAATGAGTGGTAATTTTCCCAGGGCACAACTCACCAATACTTCCCAACTCCCACTATATTTTTCTTCTTAGTGAAATATCTATTAGGCCTGCAATCAACCAGGTCTACCACTGGACTTCTTTCTACTCTTTTTGACATTGCACTGGACAACGTGGGCAATGTTTTCCAGAAGCATCAGGAACCATCTCCAAGATACGTCAAAGGAAGCATGACAATACTCAAATGGGAAGATGCCAATACGATCACTGTGATTCCTTCAGGGAAGTCGGGGTATCATATGCAAAATTAAAGTTACTGCAGAAATAAATTATTCTTCTTAGAGAAACAAAAAGCACTCGAGGGGATAACAGCTTTTCAAGGAACCTTCTTTCTTTTTTCTTTTTTTCTTCATTTAAATAGAATTCTCAAAGGAATTGCTAATACTCCATTGTGTGACTTTTTTATTTATCCTTATCTACTCCAGCTCCACATTTTATAACTTTACAGGACAAAGGATGATATACTGAAATAAAAGTTCTTCAAACTCCTCCTGAGACATACAAGTCAAAATGCATTTTTCTTGTTCACAATAAAACTTCAACATCTAGACCATAGAAGTTGATATGGTGAGACTCAACTTCATCAGTTGGATGCCAAAACCTGAAGCTTTCTGAGGCCATTTGCACTCCCTTTCCTACAGAAAAATAAGCCAAAATGTTTTCATTCAAGAACAATGAGTCAAAGGACTTGTGCTGGATTGGTGAAATCAGCCAGAACAAGACTTCATTTCATGAAGTTTGGAAGCTCTGCATCAATTCTTTCTACATGGAAAAGGATTTTTTTTTTTCTCCCTTCCTATTCTAGTTCCTTATTTCAGATATGTATACACAGGTATCTGCTTTTACATACACTTCTAGACGACCTTTTAGATTTTGCCTCAATTAGGCACCACTTCTGAGACTAAAGGAAACAGTTACACACTTTCCACTTTGTCCCACCACCTGCAAGGCCTATTGATACAATCCAGTGCAAGTTGGCCACTGTAGGAGAATTTGGTGCTCAAGGAGAATGTGTTTCCTGTTCACTGAAGAGGTATAAATGGAATCACCATTCTGACTCATTCAAGTAGCAAACTCCTCTGAAGATCACATGCCTGACGAGCCAATGTTATTTTTGGCAGCTCTTCATGGAAAGCCATGGGTTTTGTTTTGCCACATCTGTTCTCTCAAGTATGTTTTGCTTTAGATGAGTCTGTTCCACCTTGTGCATTTTTTTTCTTCTGGGGGTAGGAGGGAGGAGGCTGAGCTCAAATATTGCATTGCATTAGCACGTTTTCAGAGCAGAAAAAAGTTCTCTCCTCTGGGCCCTAAACAGTATTTCCAGCTATTGTGCATACTCCCCATCCCTTACACAGTTTTTGAGAGAAATTATTTATTTTGCAGATGTTGAAAGGAATACACACACAGAGAAGTCTCTGAGGACTTTATAATAAACAGGGAGATGGGACATACAGATGTGCCACAGTCAAACGGGGCAGAGAAAGAAGATGATATTTACATTGTGCAGAATATGTGTAGCTTTGAAAATCATCAGACAGTGAGGGTGCTGTTTCCAGGAACTGAGGCTTGTATGGCTGAGTTCAGAGGCCAGGCTGCATTAAGCCAGCCCATTGTGTCACCCAGCAGGAATCAGAGAGACACAGTTTAGCGAAAGCCACAGGCTGGTCTTCTTTGAAATATGATTTTTGGTTTTTAACTGCAGTTGGTTTTGATTGTGCTGCATTAGTCGTTGCTAGAATGGGGCACATATTTTTATTAGAAGGAAAGTATTTGGAAACTGCACATCAGTGCTTTAGTGATGCATACACGTGTGCAAGGCTATGTGTGTTTGTGAAGGCACAAGCTTCCCATAATGATGCCCAGAATTCATGTGTTTTGCAGATTAATGCATTCCTCCTGTACACTTTGTATATATTTGCTTTTTTCTCCCCTATCGATTTTCTGATTCGTATTAGGGAAAGGTAACTGGTTAGGTTTTTTTCTCCTTTTTTTTTTTTTCAGATGTACTAACCCTGTACCCCCCTTCTTGATGACTGATTCCCTTCTCTTCCACACAAAACACCCTTTCAACAGTTTAGCAGTGAAAACATCAGGCCTGTCTCTTGGTCACAAGGTTATTGTTTTCATATCTCTTGAAGCAAGACCCTGGGATAGCTCTGCTGACAAATAGCAGTTGTGTTGAATGAGCAATTACGTCAAGGCAATATTAATCTGGGGGCCCAGTTAGAGTGGAGAAGGTGCCTGATTTCAGTACGGGAGGAAGTGCTGAGAGGAGTACCTATGTGATCTCATTAGATAAATGCACAACACATACTGGTGGGATCTCATTAAATTTTTAACAGCTATGTATGTTTACATCAGGTTTCCTAGAGGAATGCCTGGTACTCAAAGATAACTGGAGTGTTTCTCACTAAATGGGCTTTCTTATATTAAAAAAGCCCTGTAAGTTAGACACTCTTTTTGCACAAGTGTATACATCTACATAGGAAATGGGTTTGCCTCCAAAACAATCTAGTAAATGAATGAACGTGTTATTGCAAACCTCCTACCAACTCCAGGCTGAGGGGTCTCAGGAGTGTTCCCATGAAATTCTCCTGTTTTCAGGGTATTTTTGTGAACTGCTGATGAAATGAGAAGCTTCAGACATTCCAGCAACGACTGCTCCAGAACAGGAAAATTAGTGCTTGCCTTCAATTTTCACAAGCTGGAATCGTCCCGGAAAACTGACACCAAAAATATTTTTGTATGTACCCTCACAAACCAAAACTGCTGAGTTTCACACGGCTGCTCTGCTGAAAAGCTCTGCTTCCTGCGTGGGCGTTGTACTTGCTGACTTACACATCAGGGGAAAACTGAGCTCACTTCCAACCTGTGGATCCCCACCCTGAGTGCAGCCCCCTCTCTTTGAAGCACCTGACTGAAGCCTCCTGGTCCCGCAGATGGTGGCAGATACCTTTACACCTGCCAGACAGGAAGGATAATTCCTGTTCTCCCAGGTTAGAGCTGCAAACCAAGAAGAGATAGACCCAACAGACATCTTTGCTTTCCTTCCCTTTCCCTCCCCTCCTTTTCCTTCCCTTTCCCCTCCCCTCCACAGGAAAGGGAAAGGGAAGGAAAACAAAGATGTCTGCTGTTGGACCAGGAACATCTTTTAAATAGTCCTAAGTCAACATGCATTAGTTAATTAGTTTTATCCTGACTGGGAATTAGCACAACTACATGTGGAGTGGTTGCAAGATTCCACGTTGATATCGGTCACATAAATCTCTCATTCTGAAATGAAGGACTTTGTGCATTGGACCTGAACCTCTGGGCCACAGAATGGTTTTTCTTAGTTAGCTGCCTTCCTAATATCATCATAAATTTGTCCCAAGGATGTACAAATAAGCAAGCCCCTAAATGAATGCTCACAGCAAACTGGATACCCAGAAGCCAGACAGAGCTGGGAATCTGGGAATCAGGGAATCAGGTTATTATGAATAATGTGACTAAGATATTCTTGGTCTAAAGGCACATACTTAAACTCTGTATATTTGGAATAGTAAGACCTGACTTGTCAATGGAACTAGTACAGGAAAATGGGGTTTGTTTTTGGTAAAATGAAACTTCAAGTTTTTTTGTAACTGCACTCAGGAAATCATCTTGGCTTCCAAAGCAGAGTGTCTGAACCTCTGAACTCCCCAGATGCATCTCAGACACCCAGCAATATGCATTTGCATTTATGAGGTTTGTTCAGAGTGTGGCTATATTTTGAGATACAAACTGTGCCCTTCAGAAAGGCCACTCCACTGAAAATGCAAATCTCAGCAATGCCTATGGGAGAGCGCAGCACCTAACGCACATGTACTTGGCCTCTTCACCATCCATACAACTTGCTATGCCACAGATGGGTATGCCCTATAAACAGGAGTATGTTAATGTCTATTTCAACAGCTTGGCAGCCTGGGCTGTTTCAGTTCTACTTCTTTCCTTAACCTCAAAATGAGATTAGAGCCAGACTCATGTCAAGTGTCCCACAGCTAACCTCTAAACTAATTTTTTATTGCCTTGAAGAGAAGTATTGAGAAAAATATTTATAGGCCCTGGAAGAATAGTAAAAGTTTGCAAGCATTTAGGGCTTTTACTCAATAAACCTTTATGTGCCCTTCATGCACCCATTCAGCCCTGAAAAAAAAAAAAAAGAGTAAAAATAAAATAATTTTTAAAAAGCACAGGGAAATCATGCTCTGACAGTAAGTCGAAAATCTCATAAATTCCAGATAAATCCATTACCCACACATGGGAACCCATCTGTACAAGCCTGTTGTACAAGCTCAAAAGCAGAGAGAAGAATTAGGGTTGTTCATGTTTCTCACTTATCTCTTTTCCATTTAGGACAAAACACGCTCACACCTTTTTTACACTGTTTTAATCCATGCCAAGCATCTCTGCATTTTTTCTCATTTGTTCCCTTTTGATGTTTAGTATAAATGGAAAGTTCACTCCTTCTATCTGCAGTTCCTGAATGATCATATCACCTCCATCCCAACCTCCTAAATACCGGACATCTCACTCTTCCTATCGTCTTTCCTACACTTCTTAATTCTTCAATAATGCTCAATTTTCTCTTTCACAGACCATGCCTTTAAAAACCACTTCTTCCAGGGAAACTTCCATAAGCATTACCTCATAGCTCATGTGTATGCTTTCAGTGTTCAATCCAAACCTTCTTTACGTGTTTGCTGTCCACTGTGGTTGCAAGAACCAACCTTCTCATATTTTTGCTTGCAAACTTCTAAGCCCATCGGACTTGCAAATAGTCAGCCAGGGCTGGCATGGGTTTTGGTGCAAAGAATGGACAACTCCCCCACTCCTGCCCCTCCCCCATCTTACTGATCACTGCCATTCAATTGTCAGCTTTTCAGCTCCCTTCATCCTCATATCCCAGCTCATAAGCTTCTTCAGCCCATGGCTTCATGACATCAAACTGTAATCTCATGACCAGATCACTGAAGAGCACTGCTCATATAAATAGCATAAGTTTTATTAGTTACAACAAAATTAAAAATGAAAATCTTTGTAGCTTCTCTAGTAGGAATTGCTTTCCTATTTAGGATAATTAATAACTCAAATGAGAAGCTAAAAAAAAGCACTAAGATGGCAAAAATATCCCACAGAGTGTAATTTTATTGTAGGCTTTTTTGGAGGTTGAAACAGAACGTGGGACAACATGCTGCTGATACTCATGAAACACTGTAAGATTCCATGCCAATTCAATCAAGTAAGACAAAGTACAGAGGACAGGAAAAATCAATGCCTCACACCTTGGGAAAACAGAGCTGAGAAGCAAAAAGATGAAAAGTCTCGCTAAGCAGATCTCAAGGCAGAGCTGAGAACCTAACACAGACTTGCTTTGGTTGATCCTTTTGGTATAATTAATGAAAAATCTACTTAATCAACTGAGTATCAAATATTCAATACCCTGAGAATCATCCCCTCTGCAGTGCTGGCTGTGGAAATGTTGAACCATCAGTAAATCATTTGGACAGGTGCCCCAGCCCTTGCCAATGTGCTTTCTTAATAACATGCCATTTCTAGCAGAGCAGAGTTTGGGACAAGCATCCTTATGCTGTCCCTGCTTTAAAATTGGTCTGACTCCAAACCTGAGAAGCACTGTGCACATTTCCAGGGCCAAGGAGAGAATAGACAGGAGTAGCTGGATAGAATCGCCACAGGTCCATATTTTGCAGCTCTTTGGTGCACAATGAATTTCTGAAGTTTTACTGTCTGTGGTTTGTCTGATCCAGTTACAGTCTCAAATATTATCTGATTCCTGAGGGGATAATTTATTTTTCCTGGGTAATATATCTACCCAACTTTATACTCTCATTTGTCAATTGCAGTAAATATACTGAATTTTAATTTTTATTTCTTTGCAGAAGCATAACCTGGCTGCTCTGGCATCTCATCTGAAGAGAAAGCTGAGGCCAGGCTGAGACACAGGACCTTGCCATGGTGAAGGTGTGTTTGCAACTTGAGATTTGTGTCCTGCCCTGGCGGAAGAAGTACATCCATTGCAAGGGAATTTACATCCAGCTTGGTCTGTGCAATCTGTATCCTTCTCTGATGCAGAAAAGGAAAGTTTAAAACACAACTCAAGAAAGGGCAGAACTGAAATGGAGAATGCTCTCTCTGCCCTGCCACTCTGCATTGTGTGTGGTAAGTGGCTGAGGGAAAAAGCTTCAAGACTGTCCTCATCTTTTTGAATTAGTTGTGATGAAAGGCTTCCTATAAAGCTGAATTAAAATAAAAAATAATGGTTCTGCGTAGGCCTATTCTAACAGGAATACAAGAGCACATTTCCAACAGGAAGGGCAATGAATCACAGAACCCATCTACCCAGGGATGTGGAGATTCTTCATCCCTAAGTTATCCTTTACATAGAAAACAATGTATTTTAAAAAAACACCTCAGCAGTTTAGGCCCTAGAAAAGCACGTTTAAGACCAGCAAAGCCACAACTTGCCCCAGATGGCTAAACAAAGTGAGGAAATTTCTAGATAATAGCACAGCAGAGCTCCACAGAAGCAGCAAGCTGTTCCCTCTTGTAGGTCTCACCATGAGCAGTAATAAGCACCTTGGGGTTGATCTATGCCCTGTTTTCAGAGGCATTTGAACTCTTGAGGATATTTTGAAGCACCTTAAACCTAAAATGTCTGCTACCAGGGAGAAATGTATGGACCTTTGCAAAAGTGTGTATTTGCAACACATAGAGAGGTTGCTCAGTGAAGCCAAGGTGAGGGTCAACCACTTTAGCACTACATGGATTCCTCCCCAATGCTCTGTGGGGTCATTTTCTACCCAAGCGATGCCAATGGAACATTAGTGAGGGAAGCAACTTAACAGAAGAGAAAGGGCAAAAGAAGTGAAAAAGTTCAGCAAGTAAATTGGAAGCAGGAGTACAAAAGGAGACAAGGAAATTCAGGAAAAGTTGTGTCTCTCCTGCCTGCTTCTTCCAGACAGCAAAGTGATGTCTGAAAAGTGATGAATCAGGGACCACAGGCAAGGACAGGAGCAACAAGGCTCAATTATATGACCTGAGGCATAGATGAGAAACTAGAGCAGAGAGAGGAAAAGCAGAGAAAACTGTCAGATTTCTGTGGGCATTACCATGCTGTGTTTGCTCTTCATAAAACATTTACATAGTATATGTCTCACTCCTTTGATTTGGGATTCAGAACTTCGACCAGATTTAGACCAGGCATTTTCATTTTTTCATTTTCTTTGTCCTCCATTTAATTTCAATAAAAATTAGGAATAATTGTACCCCACCCTCCTCAATAATAGCCTACAGAGAAAAGGTAAAGACCTGTATCATACATACTCAAGTCCCTAGAATTTTAGTTTGTCCCTGATCTTAACATCTTAATTTGAACAGTGATTAAAGAATAAATGAACCCTTTGCTCATCACAACAGCATTAACATGTGAGCATGAAGAAGCACTTATTTATCTTGGCAAGACCCAGAGCTGGGATAAATGATTCCAGCTGAAGATGTAATTATGTCTCTTGACTCCTAGCTAAATTTGGGGCCAAATACGTACTCCCTCTCCTACAGTAAATGTCACTTTCCTGATCCTAACACATCAGTTCCAGCAGATATTGATGCAATCCACTGCAACAGCAAAATCACTACCGCTGTAATATCGCTCCCATAAAGTGCTGGATAGAGGCCTGATCAACTGCATTGGACAACAATTACCTCAAATCAAATTCTCTCTTATTCTGGACAGTAGTGTAAATGTGGAGTATCTTCACCACAGATCGATGGAGCCACAGCAGAGGCAGTCAGGGAGGAGGGGGCTTATAAGCAGGGAGATTGTGCTCATTTCCATTTTTGCCCAGGGAAGCACAAAGTGCTTCTGCTGCTCCCCAGTAGCTGCGCTCAAGGAAAGGCATCAGTGCACCCACCAATTATGAGCTTAAGAAGATAATCAGTGTCCAGACAGCCCTAATACAAGTGCAGGGGCACCTATCCCCATGCACAGTATGTCTTGCCCGAAGCATAGAGCATTTGGCCAAGTCCCAGAGGTAGTGAAGTGAAAGGGTCTCACCTGCTACCTGCAATCAATCCTTGCCTACAGTGTCAAGCTGACCTCACTAGGGGTCATTCAGCAAGGCTGAGCCATTGCTCTGTGTTTGTCGGGGGGATCGGTTCAATGCTTCCTGCAAGGGTCAGTGGCAAAGGCTGGCAGTAATTTTCAGCTAGGTATGTGGAGGGGGGAAGGAGCCTGAGGCACTCCTGGCTTCAATAAATACTTAAGGAATTTAACAGCCCAATGAAGCCCCTGTGTCAGTGGATGATGATGATGTGATGGAGCTCACGGTCTGTATGGCAGAGCTCTGTCATTACACATCTCTGCTGCAGGGAGCGGCAGGGCAGCCATGCCATGCGGGCAAGCTGTTACACAAATGGTGTGCCTCATCTATCGGGTTTCTCTAGATAATCAGGATCAGCACCCACTAACCACCATTGGTGTCCTGGATATACAACCCTGAGCTGACTCATGTCAGTGGAAAAAAGAGGCCGGTGGTAATGTTCTGGCCAAAATTGCACCACATCACAATGCAGGCATTACTCATGCTGGGTCATTTCTTAAATATAGTACAATCATGCAATATGCCCAGGCCTACGGGGTATGTAAGGACTCTTTTGTATTTTTTTTAAACCCAGGAATTAGATTTTTTTGTTGGTGTTGTTTATAGCCTTAAAGGGCTAGAGATTTCTATATGGGTTTTCATTTTGTAGAGGAAAGGCACAATAACTACAGTAAAAAAAAAAAAAAGAAAAGGAGATTTTCTGGGCATAGAGCCAAACCAAGACACAGGTCACCTGGCTCCTATAATCTTCTATGCCATAGACTCCCAATCTGCCTTCTGGCAAGTCATTTATTCTACCCTCATCCTTTGTGCTGCAGCTGTAAGTGGGGATAATAACACATCTCTACATCATAGGGCAAATGTGAGGATAAGCATGATGGTGTCAGTGCAACTATTGCATAATATGTTGGTGGACTGGAGGGATTATTGTCCCTAAGCACTCCCTGTGAGTTGCACAGTCCTCTGAATGATCATCTCTCCTGTTATTGTACCTTGTAAAGCCTAAGCATTATCTATCACAGCTTTTACATCTACCAAGACATTCTGCACAGCAATCAGATTGCAGCAAGTTACAAATTTCCACTGAAACTAAGAAATCAGCCCTGTGGGAGATGATGGGGTTCAGCAAAATTAAATGATGCGTTTCTGAAGCAAATAGAGAAGGATAGGCTGAAGTGAGTGAAGAAACTTTGTGTAACAGCACCTGCCGCTTCTGATGAGTTTTCTACCACCTGATCCCCCAGTAGAGCTGGTTGTGGAAAAGCATTTGGACTTCTTTCAGTTCAAAAGGGTCAAGTTTGCAAAAATCTCTGATCTGGTTAACATGAACAAGTGCAATTTAGACTAAAACAGGCCCAGGAGTAAGATGAGCAGGTCATTGGGCAGACTAGACTATTGTAGGTGACAACTGTTGTTCTGAGCTGGGAGTTTCTAAGGAATGTAGGTGGAAGAGCTTCCACCAAGGTTTTCAAGATGCACATCTACCCTTCGCCACAGTACTGCTTCTGAAAGAGTATTCTCTCTGGAAGCAAACTATGCCATTGGTGAATCCCCTCATCTTGTAGACCAAAGGAAAAGGAGGAATAAGGATGTCAGTTCTGCATTGGTAAGGATGTCTTGAAGATGATATAAGCCAGTATGACAGACAAGCTGATCAGGCCAGAAGCAATGGTAAATTGCAAAGAATTTTTGGCTTGTCTACACTAATTTACTAAATGAAGCTAAGCCTATTTAAACAAGGTTTAAACTATTTTAAGTGTGTTGAGTTGGCACCATAGTAACTTGATCCACTTTACATTGATTTAATTACACCACTGTGATTTATGGACTATGCTGTTGTCTCTTATAGTCTTAGACTTCCTTAGCTGCACCTTCAAATTGGCTTCATAAGAGAAGAGGTCTCCAAAATATTTGGCTTTAATGTAAATCTAATTATGGATGCCATGAGAGTGGGCAGCCAGCATCCCTCTAGGCATCCCACAGTATGGAGATCAGATCCTTATTGCTGCATTGAGAATCTTTCCATCTGCTCTTCACAGTGCTGATAGCATCACCTCAAAAATACTCAATCTGAACCCAAAAGGGAAAAAGAAATGAAATTTGCACATGGCTCAGGAGATTCAATAATTAATGATATTTCATTAGACAACATCTCCATTAGGAGCCTGATGTTTATATTCATGATTGAGCAGAATGATATCTTATGAGTTACCTCTTCTGTCTTTGAGAGTGAATATTAACATCATAAACGATCAGCAATCATGTATCATACATATACACACACACTCAACATGCATTATTTTTATTTTCCATGATCTTCAGGAGAAAAAGCACTTGAGACAGTTAAGGGGAAGAGAAATTTCTGAATGTTGTCAGACTGCACAAACCAGGGGGAAAATTGTGTCCAGTGAAACAATCTAAACAGAAGGTGTATCTCGATCCAGGGAGAGTGCTCTGTGTGGAAGTGGTCGTACACTGGCCCTACATAATATGCTGCGTGTAACTCTTGAGGCTCTGTCCTAACTGGTGAGCCTCTTCTTTCTGAGAAATGGGAAGGAGGGAGAGGCAATCCACAGCCCTTTCTCTGCTCTCACAGGGCTTGAGACCGGTAGCATCCAAAGCACATTCTTGCATAACTTAGAGAAGTTTGACTGAATTTCCAAAAGAAAGTGATTGCAGCTAGTGCCTTCCATGGCTTAATCACTGTGCACTGTGCTTCACCCCCTTACTATCTCCTATGTCAAAAGGCTGTGTGGTAAAGAACAGGGAATGCCAATTTTGTTCCATCTGGGGATTTCCCTAAGACAGCTTTCTGGCTGCTTCAAATGAGAGCAGATGAGCACCCAACAGAGCTTGCACATCCATGGACTTGTTTCTAGTGATAATCTATTGAGAGTGTTGTATAAGAAAATGTATAATAAACACGATTTATCACATGGATCTCAAATTCATTACTGAGCTCTAACCTTTTAGCTAACAGATTTATAGACATCAAGATCCATGGCCAAAAGGTGCTTTATAAGTGCAAGTAGTTATAGTTGTTGGAAATATCCTCTTGGATTATCCATTATAGCTACATGCATTCCCGCAAATGCATAAGCAGGTTCAATGATTTGATACAAAAAAATCATTGCCTCATATTGTCTATGATGACTGATGTCTCTTGAATTATCTTCTTGACTGTGCTTTTCATCTTAATTAAATAGGCTGGCTGGGCCATGCCAAGAGAAAGAACAGGCCAGATTTTTATTATTCTGGCTAGTAACATCTATTCCAACATGTGGGTCCAGTGCAACCTTCTCTTAGAACAACAGCCTGCTATAGGATCTGATTGAATATTCACTGATCCAATTGATCTAAACCCCCTTTTCATCTGTTCCTTGTCATTCCCACACCCAGCTTGCACAAGACAGCTAATTTTAGGTAGTTTAGAGAGATTTTAATTTCATTTACTGAACTGCAGAGGCATTCCTTTGAAGTATTTGAGATGACAAAGACCAGAAAACATACATTAAAAAAAAAAAAAATCACACTAAAGCTGTATTCTTGCTGTAGTTTGTGTGTTAGACAAAACAGTAGAAAAATCCAGGGATGATACCAGTAGCCAAGAAAGAGCAAGAATTCAAATGCAGGCAGCTTATTTCGACCAGTACAGACAGTTACAGACAGTTACAGTCAGTAAATTTTGTCCCCAAAATGCTTGGTGTATTTGCTTGACCTAGTACAGCAAAATGCAGAGAAGCCCCAGCTCTGCCTATGGGAAGCAGTGTGGCCATTTTGCTCCAGCATTTCACCACAGCTACTTATTTCCACTGCAGACCATTTGTATTGTTTCTTGTGCCCTCAGGAAAGCTCCCAGCCCATGTCCCGGCCCCTATCTGCCCTGGCAGAGCTTCTGATGCTCCCTTGTCAATAGAGATTACTGTATTTTCAAGAGTTTTAAGGGATATGAAATTAAACCATGTGCCCACAAACTGTTATAAGCCTTTCTGCATACTTATTTTTCCAAGTAAAAAACCACATTTACTCAAAGACCCAACACAGATATACCTCATTTTACCATCCTGCTTTAAAAACAAGGCCCTATCACTGTTTGTTCTCTCTGGAGAAATTTCTAAGCTCATTTGCCCACACGGGTTTATGTGAGTGGGAGATGTCACCACTGTGCAAATCCCTCCTTGCATCAGGGTCCAGGGGCTGCGAACACTTTTTCTGCATGAAATTAATTGAGCTCCAAGGGTCAGCAGGTTACGAGTAGGCTCATTATGACAAATGATTTCTGTCTGAGTAGGAAGACCTTCAGGGTCAGTTCAGGATTCTGCCTAAATTTTGTAATTATATGTGCCTCAGGCCTTAAACAAACTAAATGCCCCTTAACATGTGGAGGGAGGCAGCCTGGAGATTAAGTAACAAGCAGAAACAGCCTGGCTTAGCCTGGCAGGACAGATTTTTAGCTGAATCTTGTAAATAAAACCCCTGACAACCTCAACAGAGCCAGAGACAGGCTTAGAGCCTGACAGGGAAAGATCTGGAGTCTCGAGGAACTCTTTATCCCTGTGATGATTACAAGAAGTCCAGCTGGGAAAAGCTCATCGTAATTCCTACTCTGCCTGTGACAGGCGCTTCGCTTTGCCAAACCCAAAAAGGATAATACACGGCAAAATGTGGAACTTGATTGTCCACGGAGCTGTGTTAGCAACTGCAGGGCTTAGCTTGTGACTCACAGCTCGGGCTGGATGCAGGAGTCATGTGCCAGAAAACCAGGCCAGGCTCTAACATTGAATAAAGTGACTTCAGTCTTTGTGGGGTGATTTCCTTTCACAGACAGCACTGGAGAGCTGGAGGTGGGTATGGCCCTGTGTCCTGCTCCCTGCCGGACAGCAGAGACTTCCTTCAGCAAGTGGCAAGGAAAGGGCCAGGACTGGCCATGGCTGGGGCTCACCTCCCCTAACTTCACTGTCTACAGGTTATGTGAAGCTAACCTGTTACTCACCTATGAAAACTCATAGGGTGGATGCTTTCAAAGCATTGTTCATCCTGTCCTGAAATAGATGGGAAGAATTTACTTTGGACAATGCTTCTCTAGAGAAAATCAAGACTTCTTGAAGCCTGAAGGTCTTTAAATGAGGTGAGATGGAGGCACCTAGGCTAGTACATGCCAAACCCTGGAGACACAGAGCTCGAGTTGTCCAACCTTAGGCACCTCTCTTGGGACTGCTTGGAGTGATCAAGTGCCCTAGAACATCTCAAACAAAAAGAGCTGCTTTCCAGATATTTTACATTACATTTCTCTGCAAAATCTGTCTGTAGGTTATTCCTCAATCCCAGTACGGGATAGAAGATGTTTCCTCAAGATGCTGGCCACACAGACATGGGTGGATGGACAAATGAGCACTATGAGGAAAAACACTTTCCTGGAAGTCTCCATTAGACTCAATACCTGATGGCTCACAGCCACATGAAACATCAATTCATTAGTCTAATTAAATTGTGTATCTAGGCACATAACACATATTGGTACATTTTTAAATATCTGTGCAAGATATTTCAGGAAGTGCACAGCAAATATCTAATCATATTTAAAAGCATTCCCTTTGAAACCATTATTGACTCTGAAAGTTGAGCTCAAATATTAGGATTTAAATCTGAGTTTCTAGGGCATTCATCCCTCTTATTCTTTCTCCTCACTGTAGATTTAAGTATTAATTGTATAATTCGAAGTTTGGGATGAAAAATAAATTGATAGTCGGTTATTTCCTTTAGTATTTTTTTGAAAATCAGAGAAACTAATAATTTCTCCCATATTTCTCCCTCTTATGATTTGCACCATTGAATTCACTAGTCTTTTCTTACACAGTTTCTTCTAATTTTCTTCTAATCCTGAAAAATCATAGGAGCACAGGATTGCTTGAATCTATTTCAATTATTGCTTGAATCTATTTCAATTATTATTAAGAATAAAAATTATATATTTAGAGAAAATTGTCTTTCTCATAATACTCATAAAAGCAGAGTGGTTTTTATTTTGTAATTTTTCACTGGTCTTTTATTATGCCTTATTGCACTCTGGTCACCATGAACACTTAAAATAATCTACAAACAGATAAATCATTGTTTTTTGATATATCAGTAGTGTGTGTGTCTGTGAAATTTTTTTGCAATGATAGCCTGATTACACTGATCTGAAATTGCAACACAATATAGGAAGGGTTTTAAAATCACATTTAATGTATTTTTTTTTTAACGGGGATAATAATAATAAAATAATATATTTATTATTAAAGGTGGAAAATTTACAAAATGTAATTATTAAAAATTCTTATAGTTTACTTTTATCAAACTTTGATTATTTTTTTTTTTTGAGATAATTTTGGATACTTCTTATATCTTAGAATGAACTCTTCAGTCTCATTATTGCAGCTCTCAGATAGTCAACTCTTGCACACACAGTGAAATGACAACTGTTAAGTAATACTATCCAGAGTAACCTAGATAAATGCTCTTCAAATATGCCTAGGTCTTCTTCCTATGAATAAAGATGGTCTCAGTTGGGTTGGGGTTTCTCAGAGAACGCAGATAATAATGTGTGATGATACTATTTATAGTTACACTATAGTATGCAGATCCATACAACATTATCTAAAGAGGTTGCCTCATCCTTTTTTAGGATTTCAATAGCAATTCAGAAACTTAGGCTAGCTATGCAAGTCCAAGAGGAAATGCTCAGGACAGGATTCAGCCAGCTTTCCTCCAAGATAGACAACGAGGAGATGGAAAACATGAGGTACCAGGCAAGAGACTAGTACATCCTCCAGCCCAGCCTGGGGACGATGCCACATCTCCCTTTCTGAGCAGAGTCTTCCTGTGGTCTTTGGCAACTACCTGTGCCCAGATTTTTAGAACTGGGCACAGGCAACTGCATGTTTCATTTGCCCATATAATTATGTTAATTGTGACCACAGTTGTGGTAATCATAGATGCAAACAGACAACTAGACACCAGACTGGAAGATGCCGCTTCCTCTATTGTGCTCCAAACAACATTTTCAGTGATACCTTGATGGCTGGGAACTTACAGTAAGATCTCCTTAGCATTGTGCAGTACATGGTATTGTTCTCTGGTAAAGAATTAGACTATACAACCTAATCAGTCATTTCCCTTTAGTCCCCCCAGATGATGTCTTTTGGAGACAGCGATGCAGATAGCGATTGATAAACATGTCTAGTTTGTGATGCACCATCACTCGAAGCAGGAAAGAAAAAATCACAAATGAAGATGTTAAGACAAGAAACTCTATTAAGAACCCAAGGGAGAAGTTGCTTCCCTGATTACATATAATATGCACTATGTACTTACTCTTAGGGTACCCAGCAATGGGAATGAAACTCCCCGGAGGATTGTGTCCTCCACTGGCCTGCAGCCAGATCTGTCATGCTGATAGTGCTCTTCCACCCTGAAAAGTGTCTTGGTAAAAAATAGCGTCATTGAGTTACATGTTTATGGTCTCTTAATGATCCAGTAGCAGACGTGTTCAGCTTACAGAAAACAGTGCTGGGACAGAGGTTTGGTTTTTGGTGTGGTTTCCCTCTGCCCTTACTGCTAATCCTGTGAGCTGGAAACAGCTATGGCAGTGCCCAGCAAAGCTTGCTCTTTCATGTGGCATTGCTTCAGTAAAGATTTTTTATAGGCCAGATCAGATTCTCAGGGTAGGTCCCTGCAGTCCATAATCTTTTTGTTTCTTCTTCAGTTTCATATTTATCAGGACAAATTGAACAAATCTACATGATAGGAATTCAGCATCCAGTGATGATGCTGGAGACGCTGCATGTCTGCCTTAGCTCTATGGTCTCACCAAGATGAGCAAGAGATAAAAATAGTAAGGATTTCATTTTAGCCATGAAAATATAATGGAATAAGCTCCTACTGAATTCTATAGAGTGATTTTAAAACATCATATGATGGCACACTTAAACTCTCTATATAGGCTATTAGATTAATAATAGCACCCTATTGATCCAGAGCTTTCCCCAAACCCAAAGTCAATACACAGAAGAGCTCTCATTGACTTCCTCTAGCTTTGGATCATTTCTTTTTGTCTTAGCTGAGGAGATTTCCAGATCAGGGAAAGGAACAGTAGGAAATAATTGTAACTTGAGGGACAGGGAAGTTGAAACCTTGGTCTCATGTGATTTGCTCCAGTGACAGACTTTGAAAGGAGCTGGGTGGAATTTTGCTTTATTTTTGTCCGTGCTGATTTTTATCAGAAAATGCTATTTTAATTAAAAAGGCCTTTTTGGAGGTAGAGAGAGAATGAAAGTCCACTGTGAAAAACAGGAAAAGAACATATTTTTCAGAGCAAAATTACTTTTTCATTTCTTTAAAACATTTTTTGAAATGGACATCATGTGAAATAGTAAAAGACAGAAAGGCCAAACAAAAATCTCACCCTAATCAACTCAAGTATAACCAAAAAGAATATTTTAACTAACCCTAGAGTTTTCTTTGTGAAATTTTGAAAGATTACAGAAGAAATAACATTAGTATTTCAGCTATAGTTATTGAGATATAGAAAGTAAGCAACTGAGATATAGAAAACCACATTTTTAACATGTTAATTGGTGATCATATAATTTGCTGTTCATTCTGCACATTAATTTGAGATTCATTTTACTAACTTCCAGTATGTCATGTTCTCAGATACTTTTTGGAACTCTAAGGACCATCATTTACTATGTTTTAAGCTGCTACACTGAAAGATGAGTTCTTGCCCCAAAGTACTGAAAATTAATTTTAACAAGTCAAAAAATACTGTCAGCAAAAAAGGAAGGAGACCTAGAATGATAGACAAAAATAAAATCAAATAAAATAAAAATAAAGGGGTCTGGAGGAAGACAACCAAAACCTCAAATTTAGTATAATAGGCACAATAGGCAGTGATGCTGACATATACTCTTGCTACAATTAAGAGACTCTCAGGAAAAGTGAAGTGAAAAAGGGTAGAGATTGATTACACAAGCCTAAATTCAATGTGATGAGGGGCACTTTTCTTCTCTGTGGTCAGTACAAGGGAAAAGAAGCTCCTGGGCAATGTCAGAAAGGGAGAAACTGCTGCTGGAAACCCAGTCCCCCAGAGAAACGCACAAATTGAGGAAATCTGCAATCCCAGCTCCTAGGAGCTCTCCCCTGAGCATCACCATCTCCTTTAGCAGTCACTTCTGCCACGTCCCACTGACTGCTCTTGCTGCATGTGGTGTTTTAAGAAGTCAGACAAAGGAAGGGTGGCTGAAAAAACCTCCCGTATTGGCTTTCAACCACTCTCTATCAGAGAAAAACAAAAGCAGAACTTGATCTTTTGTTGTTGTTTTGGGGTATTTTGTTTTCCACCTTTTGAAAAAGGGATTCCTCATCTTTACCACTCCTTTATATTCTAACTGCCCCAGCTGGAAACCTTCTAGGCCTTTTTAAAACAGGATTAAAAACACAGTTTTCTGCATTAGCACAGCTCAAAAGGATAACCTCAGCTCTTTTCTCTGCCAGCCAGCTTTTTAATCCTGAATCACATGTCACTTCAAATTATGAATATGATTTTCATGTCCCCCTCGGGCCTAAATTTCACCCAAGTAAATCCTCTCATTCAGCAGCCGGAGAAACGTGTCAAAAGCAGTGATCTTCAAGCACTGAGAGTGCTCTGGGAGAGATCAAACTGTCCCAGTCTGAACTCTCTGAGTGCCAGGCATCTTTTCCCCTCCTGCTTATTGTTGTTGACACCCTGCATTCCCCCCTTCCTTTCCCCCCCAGTCTGAAAAGCCTGGGATGGCAAGAGATAGAAGAAAAGAAGTCCCTTCTTAATTCTAAATATTTCTGGTAGTGATTCTTTCTGCACTTGTGGGGGCAGAGGCAGAACAAAGACATGAGTGTGAACTGGTCCTGGATAATGAGAAATTAAACCACCCGATAAAGCGGTGCTTTCTTTCCTCTCCCAGTACAACTCTCCGCCTTTATGATCAACAGTCAGACAAGTGAACTGGCAAACCAGCCCCAGTTTCCAAGCCAGCTAGGTCGGTGTGCTAGTGTAATGCTCCACTTGAAGAAGGGAGACCTTACTCGCCTGGGTATCCCTACACACTATAGATTCCCCTCTCCCAAGTGTCTTGCAAACAAGAATTAAAGTAAAACATCATTGACAGATAAAATATGCTTTTCCATCACTGAACTACAAATGAAAAGATGGGGATTTTGTCTCGTGCAAAGTACTTAAAAC
>JAOEGS010008030.1:0-28974 GCA_025447755.1 Corythornis vintsioides
TTTGGTGTTTTTTTGTTTGATTTTTTTGTTTTGTTTTGTTTTGTTTTTTGTTTTTTTTTCCCTGTTTTTTTCCTGTGGATTTTTTTGCAGCCTTGAAGGCAGCAGCTGCTGGGGAAAAAAAAAATAATAAAAAAATCACTTTTAGCAATAGACTACTCAGATGTCCATTTTATAAATTTATATTCCAAAGCTAAATAAAGCAAAAATCAGTGTTGTTAAAACATTTCTACATATTAAGAGCCACATGACAGCTCCAAACGGTCACTCAGCCATTCAACAGCAACAGAGCTGTCAGGAAATGTAGCTTAGCTTGATGTTCATTCTAGTGAAGAGAATTCTGTCATTCTGTCATGTTCTACTTGTAGGAGACCCTGCACCCAGATAAGTTAGTGGATTAAGGAATTCACAGGATAAATGGCTCTTCACAAGTGCTGGGGAAAGCACCATCAGTGCAGCAAGTGACTAGACTCATGATCAGAAACGTGGCCCTAACACCTCCCCTGATGCTGTCATGTACCACACTACTAGGAGCTGCCTGTGCCTGACTTGGAGAACTTAAATATTTCACACTTTCTTCTCACCCTCACCCCCCCCCACACCCAGTATGAGTAAGGCCAAAAGAATTCAGGTAATATAGCCAGGGAATTCCTTTAATCAGAACAAGAATGTGGGTGATAGTTGGCAACACCTGCAGAGTGGGTGTAGAATACAGTCCCAAAAATGCAATGCAAAGCAGGCTGCAATAGGAGGGAGCTACAGAAGGGAGTGAATATTCAGTTCTCATAAAAACTAAGGTCATCTTTAGCACTCTTTTCATATGTGCAAGTATTTTATCAGCCCACACAAGACTTCAATCTCAAGCTCTGTAAGTTGCCTCAACCCATGAGTATTAATATGTTAGCAGGATACTTTTTTTCCCCCTACAAATATTGCCTTTACCCAAGCAAACACCCAAGGCAAGTATTTAACTCAGTTAAAAAAAAACAACCTAAAGATTCATAGATTCATAGATATTAGGGGTTGGAAGGGACCTAGAAGATCATCTAGTCCAACCCCCCTGCCCGAGCAGGATCACCTAGACCAAGTCACCCAGGGACAGCCCTGAATGAACTGATGAGATCTCAGAGAAGCACACAAAGAGCAGAAGGATGAAGGGAAACAGGAACAACATTGCCTGACTATATGGGGATGGCCCTAGGGAGGGAAGCTTTTCTGGAGGGAAGCTTTTCTGGAGCTCAAATTAGTAACAAATGCAAGAGAAAACAGCAACAAGGATTTATAATACTGAGTGAGCAAAAACAGTTTAAAAGAAAAACGTGGTTGTAGTACTGAATGGGCTGGGGTACTGGTGGTAAGAGAAGCAGAAAAGGTCTTCACTGGTGAGGTTGGTTTGCCTTTGTGATTCTTCTGCCTGATGGGAGAGTCTGTGAGCACAGACTGCTCATCTGTCTGGTCCTATGGGCTCATGAGACAAAGACCTGCGAGGCTGCTGACCAGCACCATTGAGACATCACTCCCTATCACCTTTTAAAGGTCATGGCAATTTCAGGAGGGCCCCAATAACTATATAAATGCTAAAAAGACACATTCCTCTTTGATAAGAATGATCTTGGGAAACCACAGACATAATCACAGGCCCTAGCTTCTAGCTTCTTCCTTTTGTTTTCACAACCAGAGAGAGACAACAATGAATTTAATAGTTTTTACTGCCTGCTGTATGTACATACTTCATACACCTAACTCATTTTTAAAAACCCTTCTTCAAACAACACCCCCTCTACACACAATCTTTGCATATTTTTCCAAGTTTGCTGCAAGAAAGCTTATTTAAACTGTCACTTTGAAAGGATTTTAGCTAAACTGAAGTTGTTCAAAAAGATAAATATAGTTTAAGATAAACACATTCTTACTAGAACATTAAATTACAATGTTACTGTAGTAACAATAGTACATATTTGTACCTTATCACTTCTAAGAAAAAAATAAAAATATTGACTGTCAGGCAAGTGCTGAAGCCAAGTTCTGAAATTACATCCAAAAAGATGCAGTCACATCAGCTGAGGTGGCATCAGGCAGTGTGACTGGTATTTCAGTAACTCAGTTTTCACTAGGCAAGGAATGCCAATTCACATAATCCAGCTGTCAGGTTTAGCCAAATTAAATGCTGCAGAATCATTTCCTGAACGTATCCATACACACAGGGCTTGATACCATTAGTAATCATCTGCATCAGGCAGAGCAAATAGCAGTCCAAAGCTCCTACTACAAGAAATCCAGAGCCTGTTGCACTTTGAGCTGTACAGACAGCTTGCCTCAGAAGTCAGTTTAAGTTCACAAAGAGACAATATAATTTTACTTTTCTGGCTGAAGGAAAAAGTAACTAAGTGCTCTGACCAAGACAGAGTTTTTCTCTAACTGTTTTCCTAAAATCCAGATGCATTACTTAGTTTCATCCAGGCTCCTTATTGGCTGCACTTCCCTTTGAAGCATGCAGTGCTTGGCCTTTGTGGAAAACACCCAGGCTCTTACTGCCTGAGCCAGTCCTGTGAGACTGCTGGAAGGACTTTGTCTCTTCTGTGTACTGGCAAGTGCCATAAAGCTTATGGTATGGGGTGTGGGGGGGGTGTGTGTGGGTGTAGGTGGCCTCCCTTCCCTCCCAGCTGTAAGACACCTCAAGGGCATTCCAGAGGGTGACAGACTTGATATAAGCCTCAGGTCCATTACACATAGCCAGCAAGGCCAGCAGCCACAGTGGAGCAGTGACATCAAGACAGTAACAGCTCAAGGAAGCAAATCTCTGTAGTCACCATGGCAAGTGACAGTTTAAGTATGTTGGAAAGGTAAGGACCAATTTCTTAAGCAGTGACATAACTTTCTCCATACGTGCAAGTGGCTGTAGCTGTGCTAACAGATACACCAGCATTAGTCCCATACACCTTCACAAACTGTAGAGGGAAAAAGGCTTCCAGACAAGCATTTTGTTTCAACAGAAATGACAATCTTTCCTTTAAAATTAATATTTTCTGTTTATCACCATTAGTTTATACGATCAGATTCAGATATGGTAGGATGAAAAAGACCCACTAAGATCACAGCCATACCCAAGATAGACTAGTAAAACTGGAACTTCCTTCTTATCTGCAATTTGCCATTCTGAGCAAAAGCATTTGTTGTGGTATAATGCTTTAACTTCTTACCTCATCAGCATAAGCATTTATTCTGTTTTGATCCAGTCTGCATCAGTACACAAAACATTGCCAAGGTGTCATCCTGCATCAAGGCTTTGCCAGTTGAAGCTCCAAAGATAGAAGCACAAAGCCCAGCACACAGAGGAGAAACAACAGATGCAACTCCATCCTTACTGGATCTGCCTTTGTCATGGCCCATCCCCCTCACCAAAGAATTATTGCTATGGAAGATGTCAAGAAGAATGAGTGTAGTAGATTCTAACAGTACCAGGAAGACTAACAGAGGGGACAGCAAGTAGACAGGTCTCCCATGAGAATGAGCAAGGAAAATATTCCCAAAGGCAGTATTGATCCCTTCTACATTGATCTTATCCCCATATAAAAATCTATGCACATTTTGGCAAGATGGCAGGTAGATGGAGAACAAGGTAACTTCTCTACCAGTGGGATGGCTTGGCACAGTCCAAAAGACTTTTTTTTTTTTGCAACTGCAAAATCAGAAGGCTTAGCAGAACCACCCTGTTTACTTAACCAAGTGACGTAAGGCACACAACCACGCAAGCAGAGCCTTTGTTCTTTCCTCCAGATATCTCTGCTTTTCCTCAGTGCCCTCCCACTAATTTCAAGCCTGGAAGTCTGCAAACCCTAAAGCAGGTGCTCTGTCTTTTTAATGTCCGAGTGTGGTCTGAGCAAGCAGCAAGAAAATACCTAATCATAATAAACCAAATGTAACTGTTGGCAACCAAAATGTTCCTAGACTTTCTGTTTAACAGATTCTGCTTTAGGAACTTGAGTGAATTTGAAGAAATTGTCATGCTTGACAAAGTGTATCTGAAGATCTCTTTATACTGTGGAGTGACCAAGCAATTAACAGATTGTGTTATACTCTCATAAATTCAATTTTTTAGTAGTAATGTACAGAAAGATGGTAAAGCCTTCTACTGATGTGCTTAAGACATGCTACTCACATATGTAACAAGTGTATGGCATTTGTTAACCAATCCTATTGGGGATAAAATCCTGATTTATAGTGTGACAGAAACCCAAATTACCTAATACAACAGCAGACTAAGCGGAACATAGCTCAAGTGAACTGGAAGATATTTGCCTGTACATCACAAGACAGGCAATTAGGATAATAAAGTCAATCATACCAGTTTATTATTAAGTCTCAGCAGGCTTGTTTTCAGTCATTTCAAGATCTTTTGCCATTTCATTACCCAGAGAGATACAGGAATCACCATAGAGTTGACTATATTTAAAGACAAGTCACATCCCTCAGCTAAGACTGTTTTCACTTTACATAATGCAGCAGAACATCAGAATTTATCTATTTTTTGACCAAATAAATATACAAAAAGCAAGACTGGACAGAAGGCTATAAGGCACCAAATACAAGTTTTGATTATATTTATGAAATAGTGACTTTTTTTTGTTGTTGTTGTTGTTTTGGTTTTTTTAGTTCTCCACATATAATCCCAGGTTTCTGTCCTGATGCAAGCAGCACCACAGGAGGGAAGGCCATGAGCCCCAAATCAGGGTCTATCTGTGTGCTGGATGTTGTGCTGCTGCAGGTGGTTCCCCTGGCTGGCAGCACTGCCAGATAAGCTGGGGAACCTGTAGTATCTGTTGGGGACAGCCCAAGATCCTAGTGCTGTTGCAACGTGTCAATTTAGAAGGGAGTGAAGAAGAAGATGGAACTTCCTTAAGTACACACACACACACACACACACACACACCCCTTTAAACCCCAATAAATCAAGACACAGGAAGCAAGACCATGGTTTCCCATGAAAGCAGGAGCTCATGTGCATAAGTTCCAGTTTACAGAGTCACCAGAGCTGGAGATGCCTCAGCAGGGAGTCACCAGTTCCCATGGGTGACCAGCAGGACAGCCCAGTGCTCTCTGCTACAGCATCTCCTCACACTGCAGGGAGGGCACTCAAACCATTCAAGGTTCTTTTTAGAAAGTGGCACTTTACAAGCAGATATTTGGCCTATCTGAAAGCCTGGATGCAGTAACCTGCCAGTACACAGGTGTTTCCCAGCCCTGCAGCCACTGCTGCCCCTTGTCTCATGGGCTGCCCAGCTGGCAGGGAAAGTGAGGCAATGGCAAGATCTTCGTGCCAGGGGACATCAGTTGCATAATAACACTGGGGAGGAGGATGCAAATCTCATTACTAACCTAAGAAACTGACAGACTGACAGCAAATATTTCTGCCATTACTATGTCTTTTAATTAGTTATTTATATCCTTCTCAAAAGAAGCTACAGGTCACCTCCATCTGAAAGGAAAACAAACACCATCTGGGTCAACCAAATAACTTCTCACTTCAAACATTCCATTCAAATATGTAATGAAACTGCAAGTAAAAAGTGTCATTTGCTTCATTATCATCACAAGCATTCCTACCTTCCTCAAAGTCTCTAGACCAGAACTGAATTGACCAAGATGATTTGAGAAGGTGCCAACAAAGCATCTTGTACTAGTGCTTTAACAAAACACAGTGCTCTTTCTATGGCTTGTGGTGTGTGCTTGGTCATCCTATGGCAATCTCCTTCAGGGTCTCCTCTTAGACACTTTTCTGTGGCTGCTAGATACTAATAATCACAGTGAAGTTCAGAAGTTAAGTGATATAATGCAGTGGAGTGCTGCTTCTCCACCAGGAATGTTGTCTGGATAAAGGCTTTTCTGTATCCAAAGTCTGCAGTCTTAAGAAACCACAAATACTGGAAATAACATTCTTATCAGTATTTTTAATGATCTTTAAAATCTGTATCCAAGAGCCTGTCCAAACAGCTAGTAGCACGAGTCACCACTAGCAACCACCACCAATACCACCACCACCAGTACTTCAGAGACAGAAACATCACACTGTTCAACTCATCATTATGCAACAAGCCTGTGTCAAAGTCATTCTAGTCACTTTTCCCCAGAGAGACTTTTATGAGCTGCCACAGAGGTCAGACAAAGCCTGTGGCTGGTGATGCAGGAGTGCAGTGTGGATAGCATTGCTTGGCAGACCCAGAGACACCAACACTGACAGCTTGTTGCTTTAGGCACTGCTGACAACTGACCAAAGAAATACAGCAAAGGGCTCTTCAGACACAGTAACAACAAATTAGTCTCCGTATCAACAGTTTTCTCAGGAGATCTTACCCTGGTTTTATGGAATATTCTATTATGGAAGAGCAGCAAGGTTATTGCTGTACCTTCTTTGAGCTCTTGGTGAGAAAGAGGGAGAATATTCAGTAGTCTGCTTGAACAGAGAATTATTTGATCCACACCAGGATATAAAGCAAACTTCTCCATCCTGCACTGTGATTCTGAAGTGGAAGCACCATCACTGCAAGGACAAGAGTCTGGGACTTAGGGGAGAGAAATAGATAATAGGATCTCCATTTGCATTGGGTTGCTACTGGCACTGCAAGAACTTTTTAGTGCAGACTGTTCTGGGGATTCCCACCACCAAGCTGGGTAAGCCAAACTACCAGAACCCAACTGAACCTAGAGCTCCCAGAGCTTGTTTAAAGGAATTCTCAGCTGCTAACACACAAGCCTTGGCTTTGTGACAAAAGTAACCTAGTCTCCATATCAGCTCAGAATGGTGAGTACAAAGGACCTCTCCCATGTGCTGAGCTAACTAGCCCTGTTCCAGGGGACATCCACTGGCTTTACTGCTGAAGGCCACTGAATAAACAGCTCAACAGAAGGAGTACCAGTGTAGTTCATTTGCACAAAAAACCCCCAAACACTACAAAACAACTCAAACACCAAAAAACCACATGCATAACACCCTGCCAAACAAAACCTGGAGTCACTCGTTTACTGAAGCTCCTTTATTAGAGGGCAGTTATTAGGGCCAAATAAACAGCTATAAGTTTATATGTGTCACTGGTCATCTACCAGCTAGTGTTTACAACCTTGTTCAAAAGCTTGCTTCTTTTTTTTTATTATTATTTTTTATAATAGCTTCCAAACACTAATTCTCTTGTAGATTGCATTTTTGGTCTGGATTTCATTTTATGGCTTTCTGTTGCTTTGGGCATTTTTTAGGGGTATTTTTTTGTTTGTTTGGGATTTTTTTAAGTCTTTGTTAATGCACTTCAATAATGGTCAAAAAGAAAAAAAAAAAAAAAAAGGGTCAGCAAACATTATTAGATGCATTAAAAAGGAAAATAGAAACTCCTAACCACTCTACCCCAAACATCCCAGTGTAGCCCTACTGGTCCTCTAGCCCTGAACAGCTCTCCTTGAGGATTGAAAACTCTCCAAACACCAGCAAATTCAGCACTAGTAAGTGGTTGCACTGTGTTCTGCATTATAACTCACTGCCACTGGCCTCAGAGGCAATAGGTGACAACCTGCTATGCACATCTGCAGTGGGAGAGAGAAGAAGCTACCAGGGATAAGGAAGTTTTCAGCAGCAGCCTCAGCTCCAGCTGAGATGTCTTCTCAAGCCCAGTTTAAGCTTTACAATACACAGGGTGAGCAGGATGTTTACAGAAGATAGTATCTGCTAGGAGTTTCTGTACAGTTATTTTCTCACTACAGATAACTGATAGGACGTCACAGCACCTGGTCTCACATGAGAGATAACAACCCTTCTGGAGTACACCCTTACTGGGTTTGCACATGATGATGTGATTTAGGGGATGCAGATCTCCCAATAAATCTGCACAAGTTTCCTCGAAGATCTAGCAGGTACCTCAACAAAGTCTCACACTTTTCCTCAAGACTACAGAAATGCACAACATCCTCAGTTTAGCCATTCACTAAACACCAAAGCTCAAAGCACTTTAAGATCTCTACTCACCAGGTCTCTTCTGTCCTCTACGACTCCTCCCAGAGGAGTTCCCAAAAGAAATAAGTAATGCACAATTTCAGAGCATTCACTGTAGTAGCTTTGGAGCTCTTGAATTTACCAGAAATGTAGCCAGAATGGCTACTTAAGAAAATATTAAATTATTACCATTTTCCCAACACAGGGACAAGGGAGGGCCCTTCTCATATCCCCTCCTAAATGAGGGCTTCCTCATCAGAAAGCCCAGCTATCAGTTACACATAATTTGGTAGAAAGGAAACCTGAAGACACCAGAGCAGTTCATCATTTCCTCTTCTTCCAGAACTCCTTACTCAAATCTCATCTCTCTCTTCAGGTCACCCCTAAATACCAGCTAGCAGACTTTCTTTTAACAAATCCCTTTCATCCTTTACTAATTTCAGCCTGATTACTGGTATGCCTTCTGTAATTCCACAACAGCAATCACAACTCATCCAGAGTCAGGCACAGGTGTTGCTAGACTCCATTACAGTACCAACAAAAGGGTGGATATTTATTTACATTTTCAAAACAGAAACATGAAGTTAATATCTAAAAACTTTTCTAGGTGGTGCTTTTGCTGCACAATTCTACAGCTGTATCTCACTCCCCCCAAATCTGATGGAAAAGCTACCTTTGCATACACAGGTAGTTTGAGTGAGCCATAAAACACTCTAAGAGGAAATAATCTGGTTTAGTGATTTCTCTATTGAGAATATCTAGAGTGTGAAATGCAGTGTTCGCTGTAAATAAAAGCTGTTGTTCTTACATTCTGGTCTTTTCTTCCTACAAGCAGCACTCAGAAGCACTGGGGTGGCTTTGCAGAGGAAAAGCACTGCAAGAGCCTCTCAGCTGAGGTAGATTGACACAGATTAAAAATGGCAGACAGCAGCATTTTCCAGCAGAGTAGCTGGCATGGATTTGAGACTATCATTTAGGTTATAAATACAGACAGTTGGTGTAAGAGGCAGGTGTCTATGTTTGAGTTAATCAGCTTATGCTTGCTATAGAGCAGAGAGAAACAAGCCATATCACAGACCAATTCATCTCTCCTGCCTTAGATGCCACTCCTGAACTAAGATGAATCATATGCTGGACAAAGACATTTCTTTCCATAAACTGTAAAAATACCTAGAGATGCCTAAATTGGACAAGAATGCCTAATTTTTAGAGGTCTATTATTTGGCAAAATTAATCATGATTATTGTACCTGTATTATACTGAAAACCCACAGCACTACTCCTAGGAGAGCACTATAGATGTGGCAAACTTCTCTCAAGGTGGTAAATAAGACAAGGAAATCAGGTTGGATGGAAGGGTGCTCTAAACTTAACCAAAAGCACTTAATTGTGGCCATCACACTGAAACAGGGAGTTGATCCTTGAGAGGAAGGAAGAAGGAGAAAAAAAGTGATGTTTTTGTTTGGTTGGTTATTGTTGTTTGGTTGGGGTTTTTTTTGGACTACATTTTTTGTGCTCTCTACAAAATTGTGTGGGCAAACTAAAGAGTGAAAAGCATGTCTAGTCTTCTGAGCAGATCAAGACTTCTGGTAAGGAAGTGCAAGAGCTGCTTTGTGCAGGCATGTGCTGCAGATAAAATGAATGCAAAGGGAGGATAACATCTTGCAGATTCAACCAACCAGATTCTACACCCCCCCGTGCAGAGGCTTAAGTGAATCCATAAGGAAAAGGCCAGAAGTGATTTAGGTCAGACTAAAACCATCATTAATACAGGATTCTTGTATTAGTTCTACCTTAAAGAAAAAATGTTCCTCTCTGCAGGAAGATACCATGCCCAGGCAAGCCATGCCCTGAATGACCATCAGGATCATCACAAGGTTACCTAAATGGGATGAGCAAACATCAGAAGATTCAACCTTTTACTGAGACTAGAGTCTTCTTTTTTTTTGTTTATAGGTTAGAAAACAGCCTGGGCATTTTACAAGCATTGGCTTTTCCATGAGCCAGAGAAAACCCTGCATTTGATTTACTTTTACACATCACCAGTGCTAAGGAAATGTATTTAGCACGAGAGAACTTGCAATTATATATTAAAGAAACTAAGGAAAGAAGTGTCCCTGTGTCTGTTCTCCCACAACTGTTACTATATAGAATAGCTCTGCTGACACTGCTGAGGGAATTTCACTCCCTGTGAGGGAGCTCCACAAGTTTGTGTGATGTGTGTAGGCCTCATTTGCAAATGCTAATGACTGAAAGTTTTAACTTAAAAAAAAAATAAATTCAAAGGTTTCAATTTTGAACTGTGACTTTATGCCATCTCATTTAACAAATTAACTTTGAGATAGAGACAGCAGGAAAGCTTTTTTGTTTGTTTGTTTATTTACATTCCCCTCTAATAGAGATTTTTAATGTGGTAAAAGGCAAAATGAATACCCTGTGCCAAATTTCAGCTAAGTGTGGAATTTCAAGGCTCATTAGGTTATTAAGCTTCTGAAATAAGGATTTTTATTTCTAAAAAAAGTGCTGACATAACTTGGGACTCTAAGCAGTGCTAACACTACCACAACACCACGGTTCATGTGTAGTGTGAGTAGCTCAGATTACCTTATCCTCATAAAATGCAAGATTTAAACCAAAAGAAATTATTTCAAAAAATCTTTTTTTTTTTTTTTTTCCCAGTGCTGTCATGTTTTAAGTCCCATTTGGGTTTAAATGATGGGAAAACATGAATCTATTTATATATTCTCCAATGCCACCCACAAAACAGTATCACAGAGAAATCCTTGCAGACAGGGTTGGTGAGAACACAAGAGCAGTGTGTGTAGGCAGGTGTATGTGCCTAGATGGATTATGTATGCAATCAACATGGAAAGCTCCATAATGCTGCACAGAATAAATCGTTGTGAACGTGTAAGGGTGGAAGGTGCATTTTACATGGATTATCTGCCCTAGTTCCTGTTCTTATTTTTGGAAAGCAATCAGCTCTTCGTGAGAACTCAGCACCACGCTGAGCTGCCCTGGGGCTTTTCATGGCCCAGCCCTTCACTTTGCATTATCATCTGTTAGCAGCCACATCCTGTGCAGACGGATTCATTACAGCCAAGAAAGGCAGTGAGAACAGGAGACCCTCTGAATCCTGAGGTCTGAAATCACTCTAATATACTTCTCTCAATGTACTGTATGAAATAAAGGTAGATTTTCATAGGAATTTTCAACCATTTTTTGTTACTATTTCAAATAAAAGCGTATTGTTGAGATAATGTGTTACTTTAACTCAAGGTCTTTGCAAATCACTTTTACTTGAAAACTTTTGTATGCCTGATTTGAAGAGCATATATTCACCCCAACTTAATTAAAATATAAAACAAATAAAAAAATAGACTACTTTTGCTTAATAGCAATGGTGAAATGGAAAAAAAAAATAATCAGGTACCAATGATCCAGTTTATGAATATTTAGCCACTGATAAATATGAAATACATTATTTTCAACTATGGTAATATTTTGTGTTCTGTGAAGTTCAAGATCATGTGCCCAAAGATAATACATTATGCTGCACTTGTATTTTTAAATTTTCATAAACGTTACTTTTGAAATTGTGTGATTTTCTGATGCCTGTTGATTACAAATATGCTACAAGTCAATCAAAAAATCCTAATTACTGTTACAGTCTATCTTTCCATTACATTGTATTTCTCTAATATCTTAATATCTCACAGCACTCAAGCATGAATTTAAATGTTAGAGCAACTCTGAGATTCTTGCTTTACACATAGATGAAGAGTTTTCAGGGATAAAAAGCCCAGTGATTATTGGCTAAGCTGGACACACCAATCTTCAGTCTTAAACTTCCAGCTTTCAGCATTAACTCTAATTTTATATTATGTAGTTTGATGTATTTGTTTTAAAGTTGCAGTGTAAAGCTGAGTCTTTGCATAGAATTTTTTTCAAACAGTCCCCTATCATGATAACAGCAATAGCAGGACATAAGCAGTGTATAGAAGCAAGTTCTATGACAGAGGCAAAAATAGAAATACAGCTTGCTGGTGCAGCACTACTACCATAGCACACAGTGAGGGATGTGTATTGATGTGGCAATAGGAGATCTGTCAAAAAGCATCAGTGTGGGCTCAGTCTGTGAATCCCATTTGTCTCCAGCATAACACGACTGTTTACAGATGAATTACAGTGACTTTAAATGTACAGGTCAATTTTCTAAGCTAATTAAAATCAGGGAGGCTAGTATTTCTAAGGTTAGAACAATCCAGCTCATGTGTAAAACACAGCATAATAAGGAAAAGTGGAATATATATATCTGATTCAAATAGAAACTCAATATCCAGAGTTCAAGGGAAACAGTGCTACTGATAATCTGTAGATTGCCATTTGACTGTATCACTCAGGAACCAAATAGGAATAAACTGTGTTTGCAGAGACATGGACACATAATCCATGTGTGGCAAAGAACCAGATTTCCTAGAGAAACGAAATTAATCCACAGAAACACCTCAAATAGCTAAAAACATACATCATGGATATATAAATTCAGTATTACTGTGGAGACCTTACTTTTATAGTCTGCAAATGGTTGAAGGCATCCTAGAGATCAACTTCAAAGAGTTGTGGTCAATGGCTCCACATCCACATGGAGGCCAGTGCCAAGCAGTGTCCTCAGGGCTCTGTTCTGGGTCCAGTGCTGTTCAACATCTCTGTCAGTGACGTGGACAATGGCACTGAGGGCACCCTCAGTAAGTTTGCCAATGACACCAAGCTGTGTGGTGCTGTGGACTCACTGGAGGGAAGAGATGCCATCCAGAGGGACCTTGATAGGCTTGAGAAATGGGCCAGTGCAAACTGCATGAGCCTCAACAAGTCAAAATGCAAGGTCCTTCACCTGGGTTGGGCACAGATACAGAATGGGCACAGAGTGGGTTGAGAGCAGCCCTAAAGAGAAGGATTTGGGGGTGTTGATAGAGAAGCTCACATGAGCCAGCAGTGCTCATGCAGCCCAGAAGGCCAACTGCAACCTGGGATGGATCAAGAGAAGCGTAGCCAGCAGGTCAAGAGAGGCGATTTCCCCCCTTTACTCTGCTCTGGTGAGAACCCACCTCGAATACTGCAGCCAGTTCTGGTGTCCCCACCATAAGAGGGACACAGATCTGTTGGAGCACATTCAGAGGAGGTCACAAGGATGACCCAGGGCCTGGAGCTGCTACAAGGACAGGCTGCAGGAGCTGGAATTCTTCTCTGGAGACTTTCAAGACCTGCCTGAATCTGTGTGGCCTGCCCTAGGTGTTGCTTCTTTGGCAGAGGGGTTGGGCTCGATGATATCCAGAGTTCCCTTCCAACCCCTACCATTCTATGCTTCTGTGATACCTTTACCTTGTCTAACCTGAATTCTACCATTCTGCTATTTTTAGAAAAGACATTGAAATACAGCATCTTGTGAGCCAGCCAGGGGCCCTCAGCATGTTTAACAAGGCTCAACATCCCTGCTAACCTCCTCCTTTGTCAGTGGACTCAGAGATTAATGCAGTGATTAGGTGACTATCTTAAATGAGGTATTGTTTCATTTGAGCAATAGGAAAACTACAGTGCATGAAACAACAAAGATTTTAAACCAATTAAGAAGCCTAAAAGTGTCTATCTTTCCCTTAGGGCTCAATATGTCTTGAAAAGCTAGGAAAACCCAAGTTTAAAATCCTTTCTCCCTATACACACCCCAAAGCCAACAACTGCACTTGACCTTCTTCTAATTATTCTTTCATCCTTACCTCTTAATTCTGGTGGAGCAGCTGTGTAAATATAGCTGGAAATAAGAAACTGTAATCTTCACAACTCTGGGATTATCATCTCTTACCTCCCTGAGCTGTTTTAAAGCAGGTATTTGGTCTGAAAGCACTGTCTGGCCTTGCTGCTTACTTTTTCTCCTTAGATTTTGGTTTTATCTTTTGAATAAAATCAATCTGTGACTACCTGGTGACTTGTGCCATTTGCCAAGCTCCAGGGTGAGCCAGCAGACTGCAGACAGCATTGCCCAGCCACAGCACAGGGGCCTCAGATCACACAGACAGCACCAACACAACAGGGCATCAGCAGGGAAGAAACTCAAGTCCTTAATTTGCTGCTTGACATTTTGCTCAGGTCTTTGGCATTTTTGCTTCTTTACAGCTGGTTTAAGATGACTAATACCTTAAAGAAGGGCAATGTACCAGCTACATGTCAGCCTTTTATTTTGTTCTCAGGTAGGATGGTTGTGGGAGCCTATATGACAACCTCAGGCATCACCACGCTGGGAAATCAGCCTGTTAAAAACACACAAAGAGTTCGTTGACACAGCTCCGCAGTCTTGTATTGCTCCTAAAAATAATCACAGCCTGAAAAGCAGCACGAGGGGGGCAGGCCTTCACTCACCTATGCCAGCCAGGATTAAAAAGAAAATAAAATGCTTTCCTCATCCCTGAGACTACACAAACAGGAGACGATGCCCATTCACAGCTCCCTACACATCCCTTCCAGCAGCAAAAGGAGTTGTTTGGCCAAGGGACACAAAGCTATCAGCTGTCAGAGCAAGGCTGTAAACTGTGACCCTCTCAAAAGATGAGTCACCCACCGATAAAGTGAATACACTGCTGCAAAAAGCACTGATTCATGCCTAGATTTCTCTCTCAGAAGTTGTTAAACAGCATTAGGAGAACACATTTGCTGCCCTTCCTGAAGTGCAATCCACACAAATCAATCAAGATTGCACGTGAGGCTTGGTGACCAATATATAGTGCTTGCATTTTCCACACTCTGCTTTACCCATTCATTCTTTGTCTCTAAATCCTCCTCTGATGCCAAGATGGCATTCTCAACAAAAAGTTTCAGCCAGACACTAATTAACACTGCTGTTTGTGAACAAATGATCCAAGTTGCAGATAACCCCTCAAGAAGGCAGAGATGCCTTCAGACACAGACCTGCTGCATCCAGAAGCTCTTAGCCAACCTCCACCTGCCCAGACTGCCTGCAGCTCCTCACTGCTCTGTGACCATTGTGTCTCAGGTAGACAGGTGATGCAGGACCCAAGTGCAGGTGGTACAGAAGCCCCTCTCTAACTAAGTCAGGCTGGGAGCTACAGACTGGATGTGTGTCCTGGTTTGAGTGAGAACAGAATTAGGGATTTCACTTTCCAGCTCAGTTCTTCTAAGTAACTAGACTTTCTGAAGTTAGCAGCCTGTTTTCACGGGCAGTATCTGCTCTTTGCAGAGATAACACCCCATGTTTAGAGTTACTACCAAGGATTGGTGTGCAGACCAAGGTTGCTGAGGGATGAGGAGGGTCTCATCCCTCTCTTTGCCCTCTGGGCCTGCTTTGCCAGCTTTGCTCAGGTCCTCTTCTGGTTTCTTCATCAGAGCATCTGAGGAGGCCTCTGCCCTGCCTTTGATCCCAATGTGTGTTCCTGAATCCAGTACCAGAATCCAGCTCCCCTCTGCTGCAGTCTGGGACTCTCCTGGTGCCTGCTCCACAGCATCAGTGGTGACAGTGTCATTACCACCAGGGGAGTTGGGTTCAAGAGTGGTTTTTTATATATATATATATATATGTATATATTCCATTTATCATTATTATTATTTTCAAGCCATTTTAGTTTCCTCTTTCAATTGTTAAGTGTCTCTCTCTTATTCCCTTCCTCTTCCCCTTTGGGGAAGGAGAGAGGTTAACAGAGAGAAGCTGTTATAGGTCTAAGGGGACAACCTGATCCTAAACTTTGACACTGTGGGTACTGATTTCCACACAAGGGATCAATCCTGTCTCAATAAAACGTTGAAAATTGAAGAGAGGAAAGGTTTCACCTACCACCTGGCTGAAAACTAAGTTTAAATGCACTTCAGAGCAATACAACTTTAGAGATGTCAAGAGCATGAGGGAGTCTCACCATCCTACAGCACTTTTCCAGCTGAAACACTCAGAAGCTAACAGTTATGCAGCAAGAAAACAGAAATCAGAGCCTGAAGGTTGGTTAACATGAAGAGATTGCCAGGGCACAAACAGCTGAGGCAATGCCATACCAACCAGGTAGCAAAGGTGGCAGCTAAGACAACACCTAAAAGTTTACATTACTTAACTTGCTTGTTTCCAACAATGCTGCACTGATTTAAATGCAGTTCCATACCTCCTTAAAGTAGAAGCAGTTTAAGATATTTTAGTGCCTTGAAGAACAGTGTTATTTGGAGCTCACTTTAGGAAAAACTGTTTTAAAAAGTTAAGTTGTGCAATTCCAGCATTGCCACAAAATTATACATGCTTATTATTCAGCTCCTCTAAAGTTCTTCTTGCACATACCAGTATTTAGGCCAAAGCTGTCAATTCATTGTATGGAAGTGATCCCAGGCTAACAGAACTATGCCAGCAGAACCTCAGTCAGCTAAGATACCAAAGGCTTGATCACAATCACCATTTTGTGCATAGCTAGGTACATGACTGTCACAGTATACAAAACAGTTTCAGAGGCAGAGCTACATTTGTCTATGTTACTCAGAATGGTTACTGTAATATACCAGCAAAACAGTTCTAGTACAGAAAAAGGTATATAGCTTGAGCTTAAAACTCATCTTTGTGCTCAAGTTTTCTACTTCCAAGTCAACACTAAATATCACATGACATTTTAGAAATGCTACTGTCCACCTTCTCTCACTTCTTCCTCCAGAGACACTCAGTCATGTATTTAAAATCATTCACTCAAGTTTTTATATATGGAAGAGTTTAGGGAGACTGTTACCAGCTAAACACTAGCATGTTTAAAATGCAGAACAAAGTAAGACTTGAATATTTGAGGCAGGATACCTTTTCCATTAAATAGAAATATTCCATAGAAGCTGAATGAATACTCAAAATAAAGCAATTATAATTTGGTATAGTACAGTTTACTGGGCACAGCCTGTCACTGCCTTCAGACTAGTAGTACTATGCACCTGATAGGAAGGAAAATGTTAGCCAGTTTACATCAGTTACACCCCAAACTTACAGGGCTCAGCAACAAGAATATAGCTTTTTCCTGACACTATTAGTGACCTACATTTTGATGTGTCCATCAGCTACATAAACAGAAATTTAAATACCAGGTTTTTGAGAAGTTTGGTTATTGTTGTTAAAAATTAGCAATTTTGATTTGCAGGCTAAAGGAAGTTTGTGTTATCTTCACTCAGGTCCTGAAGCAAATTAGTACCTTCCATCTCTCTTGCTACATTCTACTCACTGCTGTAAAATCCAAGGAGGAAATTCAGCCAAGGATTAAGTACACATGAATCCTTCAGACAGCTTCAGATATATAAGCCTGAAGATACTAAATTAAGTACCACTTGTTAGCACATGTGATAAATGCCCAACATTGCCTATTAAATACTGCACGTAACACAAAATCGGTTCAAGCTAGATGAAAGATTTTTCCAATTATGCAAGATTCATCACTTCAGAAAGCAGCCACTGCAGTTAATATTTCTTCTGTGAATGTACAGACAGGCCATTGATTTAAAGTTTTTAATAAAGATACCTGCAATTTCTAACGATGTGACATTTATGAGCCTCACCACATTCGTAAGACTCGTGGTTTTCAACAGAGTTCTGTTATTTTAATCACCATGTGCACAGAGACTGATGAGGATCTATCACTGCAGTCCAAGAAGTCAGACACCTTCTCTCTGCAGACGTTTGGAATTGTTTATTGAGGTTTAAGAAGTCATCCACATTTCTATAAATATAGACATTACTTAAGTGACTTACAATGTCACCAGTGCAGGTACATATATAACCAACATACAAAAGCTCCACTGGAAGCTACTTCAGTTTATGCAAAAAGGACCAAGATGTCATAAAAAAAACAGCTGTCACTTTCAGTTATTGAAGACACTAAAGTGCATTTTTGGTTAACTCCTGGATAAACAGCTGCTAGTTAAAAGTTTGGGGTTTTTTAAACATATCTAAGTTACATTGACATTCAGGTTTGTAGCCATCATCCTCCTCATACGTGGCAGCAGGTAAGGAAAAATTATTACTTTGCTGGTTAAGAGGAGGAAAATCGATTTTGCCTTTTTTTGAAAATCTTTCTTTTTTTAATGCAGTTTTTCCAACAAAAAAAATTAAAGAGAATGTAACATTCTGATGAATTTTTACAGCACCACTAGTCTTAAAAATCCAGGCTCTGTTTTAGCCCTTTTAATGGCTACCCAAGTATCTAAAGCGTCAGTTGAAGCACTGTACCAGTAAGAAAAACTACCCTCCCTTTGCCGTCAAGCACTATCCTGCCCAGTTAACACTGTTTGCACACTCTGTAAACAAGAACAGCTTAAAGCGTAATTAAAGCAGAACACAGGCCCATCTTGAAAATCTTCTTCCCCCACTCCCTCCCTCCCCCACTGCCCCCAGTAGTGTCAAATGGTTGTGTATAAAGCATTACATTCCTAACCACAAAATACTTTTAAGAGTCACGATTAAAAAACAAACAAAAACAACCCAAAAAAAAAGCATAAGTTAAAAGTGACATAGCAATAGGATATTTTAGGGAGATAAAAGACGTGCTCTGCTAGCTTTAATTCCATCTTTACTTCATTATAATTTTGTTTTATTGCCAGAATAGTCACCAGCAGAGCAGAGAATGCTGCACTGGCTAGAAGCACAACAGCCAGAGTTGCTCTTTATAGCTCCTTTACTGCAATTGATTTACTTTTCGTTTTATAGGACATATACTCATAATTCAGAAATAAATTACCAATTTTGAGTAGCAGTTTAAAGCTGATTAGCACTTAATAATGACAAATGGCTACTTCTAAAAATAAAAAAATCTTGCATCTCAAAAACATGCATTATGTTGGGAAAACACTTTTTCATGCTCCAGCATGTTGTTTACATTTTTTACTGGTCAAAAAAAGTTGATCGGTTGACAAATCCACCACTTAAATTTCAAGTATTTGAACTGAAAATGATTGAATTTCCAAAAGTGCCAAATTAAAAAAGAAAAAACAACCTACATACGTAGCCAAGCTTTCATAGAAATCCCCAAACAAGGTGAAAACAGCCTCTCGAAATCATGGGTTACTAGCTTCATACATGGTTTTAAAGCTGCATAATGTTCACCTAAACACTCCACTTACGAGCATTAGAAGTTTAAAAACACAGAACACCTTCAACGCAAACTGCTTGCAGAGAGCACCCTCCAACATATCAATACAACACTAAGCAGAAAACCCTCTTTTTATTTGGCTATTTAGATTTCCATGTCACATATACCCACCCATCCATTTCCTGATAGCATTACATCACCTATTAGGGCTTCTGAAATAATGCAGAGCCATAAAACTCAGAAGAAACTAGTTAAAAAAACCAAAAAGAAGTTCCATAACTGCACAGCCTTCAACACGGCAAGGTTGTGCAATTGGTTGTTTAATGTAACTAAGCTGAACGGCGTCCAAACGAGCAGGCCTAGGTTTGGAAGTCGTCTTATGTCAAATTTTGACCAACTACTCTAGAACAGCGGTGAAAAGAGAACTCATCTCTTCTTTTTCTGCTGCCTCAACATTTTCCTTCGCTTAATGATCATATCGTGGAGTTTCTCCAGTCCCTCTTTGAGTCCATCCCCAATGATGGCACAGGTGGGCTGCAAATGCCAGGGAGTGGAAGAACTCAGCTCGCTCATGGCTAACATTTTCTCAATCTCGGACAGGGAGAGAGAGTTCCTCAAGTCCTGCTTGTTAGCAACGATAAGGACAGGCACTCCTTGATTTTCAGATATCCTAGTGATCTTATGAAGTTCCGTTTTGGCCTCCTCCATTCTCTCCACATCTACAGAGTCCACCACAAACACGATGCCGTCGGTGCACCTCGTGTACGACTTCCACAGCGGCCTCAGCTTCTCCTGGCCTCCTACGTCCCAGAAGTGAAAAGTGACCGTTTTCGAGTTACCCAGCGTCACTTTGATTTTCTCCGTATTAAATCCTTTAGTGGGGACGGTGTTGACGAACTCATTGAACTGCAGCCTGTAGAGCACAGTCGTCTTTCCAGCGGAGTCCAGTCCCAAGATGACGATGTGGAAACTCTGGAACGACGGCAGGCTGGAGAGGATCGGCGTCTGGTCCGAGAGTCCATTCCCCATCGCCGGGGGAGGGGGGAGGTGACAGCAGGGCTGCCACGGGCAGAGGGTTCCCAGGGCTCCGCCGGCCGCCGCGCTAGGCTCGGATCCTGCCAACGACACGAGCGGCGTTAGCCGGCAGCTGAGCACCGCCCGCCTCGGCCGAGCTTTCTCCGCCACAAGGCGACAGGCAGCGTCGCCGTCTTGACCGCTCCGGCGGCCGCGGGCGGCAGCGCTACGCGGAGCGGCGCACGTACCCCCGCCCGGCCCAGCGGGCTCCGCCGCCTCCGCTACCGCCACCGCAGCTCGCCGGCCACCTGCCCTCCTCGCCGCCGCAGCCACAACCGCACCCCTCGCCTACCGCTCGGCCTTGTCGGAAGGGCGAGTCCCTCAGCGCGGGGAAGCGAAAGCCGCCGGCGACCCCATGCCCGCACCGCCTGCGCCGCCTCCGCCGCCCGGCCCAAGGCTGCCGCCGCTGCCGCGCCTCCCCCGCATCTGGCTGCGGGGCGCCTCCCAGCCCGCGCCTAGCCCCGTGCGCCCCGCCCCGCCCCCCCATTGGCTCCGACCCGCGGCTGGGGCGGGGAGAAGGGAGAGCTCCGCTTCGTCTATTGGCCGTCAGCAGCGGCCACTCATCAGAGAACCCGGTCTTTGCCATCCTCAACCAAAGCTGGCACCGGGGGCGGCCGGGAAGGGGGGGGGGGGCGCACCGCACCGCGCCCACGCGCTGACTGTGCGACCCCACTCATCCCGCAGCCCCTGGCGGGGCGGAGTCGCTGCCTTACATAGCACTTCCCTCGGGGAAAAGCGCCGCGCCCTCCGGCGCTGGAACGCAGAAATGTGCCCCGATGGGCGCACTGCGCCCGCTGCTCCCTGCGGCAGAGCCCCGCCCGCCGTAGCGCCCCCGCCCCTTCGCTCCGGCGCGCTCGCCCATTGCAGGCGGTGCTGCCGCTGCAGCCGCGCCCTCTAGCGGCGCCTTCGCAGCGCTGCAGAAAGCGCGGGGGTCTCGGCGCTGGGCGGAGAGGGGAGATTCTCATCACGACGCTCCTCTCCCGCCTCCCTTTTCCACGGAAGGTCCTTGCAGAAAGGTCCTCGGACAGCCTCCCGACATACACAGAATTATTTGGCTGCAAGAGACCTTTAAGATCATCAAGTCCAACCATTAACCCTACACTGCCAGGGTCCCTAAACCATGTCCCCCAGCACCACATCCACACGGTTTTTAAACACCTCCAGGGATGGGGACTCCGCCGCCGACGTGAGGCAGAAGCCGCCTGCCCAGGGAAGGGAAAGAGGCGCCGCTAAGGCTGCTCCGCTGGCCCGACCGTTTTCTTTACGTCATCCCTCCTCTAGCCCCGGTGGCTCCCGTAAAAACCGGGCGCCCTCCCGTCGCCTAGCAACGGGCTTCAAAGCGGCGGCCCCGGCCGCGTAACTCGCTGTCCCCGGCCACGTAAACCCGCCGCTCCCTGCCCTTGCTGTGTGGAGGCAGCCGCGGCCGGGTTGGTTTCCCTCTGGCGGCCACCCCAGGCTGAGCGAAGAGCAACCGCCCAGGGAGGCTGCGGGGTCGCGGCGCGGTCGGTGCTGGTGTCGGAGCTCCAATAAAATCGCCTTACAGCTCTTGATCTGTGGGAGTGACGCAGCAAGCAGCCCAGGCGCAGCGCCTGGGAGCGCTCCAGAGAGTCCCCGCTGTGGGCGAAGTTAAGGGGAGGGAAGTTCTGTGGGTGGGGTTTCTTGCAGCTATAATGAGCACGGGAGCTCCGAGGTCCCAGGCGTGGCTCTGGGTTCTTACCGTGCTCACCCTGCCTTTCGCTTGTCCCCGTGAAAGGGGAGATAAAACGGTCTGGGAGTAGCTGAAAGGAACTGTGAGCAAATGAAATCATTCTGTTTGACGCCTGGCATGTAGAGATAGCAGCAGCTCAGGCTGACTGAACGCAAATGGCACCCGGCTTAGTTAAGGGAAGAGTTTCCCACAGCACAAGGGTATATCAGGAATGATGCACTTTAAGCCTGATTTGAACAGTGAGAGGTCTTTCAAAATCAGAACGGATTGCTAGCATCTAACGAGACATGTCTGTATGGTACTGTTTCCAGAGCATACAGGTTTTAGAAGAGGTCCAGAGAAGTATTTTGTCTTAGACACCACCCTGTCATTCTGTTCCTTCCCACAGCTCGTCACTTACTGTAGTTTTACTCAAGATACTGTGGCAATGCAGGTGGTTGATTTGGGCTGTGTTGGATGTACACCAGCTCAGAGCAAAAACACCACAAAATGAACAGATGTACTGGCTTGAGAGCAGAGCATATTGGAAAAGTCTTCATCTATAACCCTTAGTTTGATAAAAATTAAATAAGCCAGTCTTTCTGATAAAAACATGCTTGTGTTGACTATTGTGCTACTCGAGGCTACTATTCCCAGTATGTTTTCTCTGCTTTGTACCTCAATCATCCAAGTTTTTCACCAGCTGAGCTCCAATAAAAATGTGGCATTTTCAATATTAACTTTGCATTTTTTCTAGAGGACTTGATGTGGCTACAGGAAAGGGATAAATTAAGGAAATTCTGGCAATCTTTTTTTGTTTTTTCCCTTTGAAAGCATTGTACTTTATATATTTCAAATTGAAAAAAAAAAAAGATTTATAGACGAGAAATAATTTCACATTAAAAGGATGTTGCATAGAAGCAAAAATTCTGTAGCGTGTTGTAGGCAATGTTTTGTATCATAAAAGTGTTAAGATACCCATTACAGTCCTACTAAAAGCAGAAGAAGTCTCATTTACTTACACTTGAAATTTTTCACTGCTTTTCCTTTGTTATTTACATTCTGATCTTGCAGATGCCTCTCTTTAGAGCAAGTTGTATAGGAAAAGTGATTTTACATCTGTGGAAAAGTAGAGATAAGTTACTACCCCTAAGGGCATCCAACTAGTAAGATTTTCTTTCTGGCAATATTTTATACCACTATTGCAGAGCATACAATGGAATTTGACACAGCTATTGCACAGCATACAATGAAAGAAGAGCTTTTATAGTGACAGTAAAATTGTTTCTTAATTATTTCATGGGTGGTTTTCAGTAATTTAATGTTGGTGGAAACCAGATAGAAATAACCTTGTTAAGGGATATTATTTACATAATAGATTTATTAATAAAACTTGACTATCTGAAAAGAATCAAACTGATCTTTATCTCCACCTACAAAATTCTGTATTTCCTATTTTAATGGAAAAATAAGCCTATTAGATACTATAGTCTTTAATGTCTCATTTGTTAACCAAGGTGTTCACACTTTTCACAGTTTTCAACAGCTTTATAATAACATGGTTTTTAAAATTAATTCCACAAGGAGGGATACGTGCCAGCTGCTGCTTTCATTTGGGGTATTTTAATTGTAAACATAAAATATGGGAAGATTGCCTTTATGTCTCACTCTGCTGAAAAGCAGTCACTACAAAAGAGCAGATTTTCAGTGTGCTTGAAGAGGGAGGGTTGCAGAACCAGTGGTTTTCTGGAATATTGTCATTCTAGCACATTAACTGGGGCTTAGATGCTTCTTTGGAAGATGAGCTTTATGACATCAGGGAGTTATTTTAATATTAGAAAGTATCATCTTCAGCAAAATGAGCATATCACAGACTCACAGAGTGTCTGGTTGGAAGAGGCCTTCAAGATCATCTAGTCCAACCTTCAGCCCCACACTGCAAGCTCACCACTAAACCATCTCCCTAAGCACTAAATCCACATATTTGTTAATATATGTATGTATTTGTAAATATATACATGAAAATAATCCAGACTGTCCAGAAAATGTTTGAAGTAGATTTTTTTCTTTCCTCCCTATGCCACCTGTTGGAACTTGCTAGGAAGTAAATTATGGACTCTCTGGGGGAGGGACTATTTTACTTTGTAAGTTTCTTAGTGTTTAGCACCTTGATCTTAGTTAATGCCTGTAGGCATTTCTGCAAAATAGCTATTAAGTAACATTCCAGGTTGATCAACTCCTCCCATGCACTTCATGCTACTTTAGAAGTCAAATGTGCAGGCTGGGCAGGTGTTCCAGATGTTATGGAGTAATGATATCTGAATTAGTGGGAGTGTAAGAAACCTCTGTTAATTGAAGGTAAGAGTGCAGCAAGGCTTTGATTATCCTGCAGAAGTCTTAAATGAAGAAGGTGTACAGCAAAAAAGTATATTTTTCTTTTCAAGTATGAAGCTAAATGGGGGGAGCAGGGTTAGATGAGGGGTTAAGATAACTTCAAGATACATGGATGAAGAAACATGAAAAAGGCTCAAGCTGTGTACAGACTTTGTAGTGCAAAGTAAGGAGGTCCCTAATTTCTGTGGTAGGGTAATTCCAAGTACCAATACTTTTCTCATTTCCTATCTAACTTTGTTTACAGCTCTGAGTTCTTTCTGGCTCAGCATTCCTTATCTCATGCAAACAATTGCAACTTAAGTTCTTCAGTTTCTCCTGACTAAAAACCTTCTTCTTTTTCTTTGATACCAATTTATCATGGTAAATAGTAATGTATTACTTTCTACAAATGTTTCATACATATAGTCTACATAACAAACCACATTTCAAGAAAAAGAAAGCAGTACCTGCATAACTTGCAGCTTCTTCACTATGGTAAAATAGGACTTTAAAAAAAAATAAATCCAGAATGGTCCAGGCATAATTTTGGTTCAGGGAAGGTTCAGGAAGGCCAGACCTCCCATACTGCAGCTATTATGAAACTCAGCTAGTTCTTATTAGGGATATAGATAATGAAACTGGTTGAAACTGAAGTGTTAGGAAATAATTGGGGTAGAGTGGGAAGAGATTACTTGGAAATTTTAATATTATTACCCAGCAGAGACTTGGGGCTACCTTTTAATAGACCACTTCAGGATGTGTGAGAGCAGGAGCACAACATTCCTTGTTTTTAGCTAAATACCATAATTCTGTGGGACAGGCTCATGACATTTATTATCCAGTTAAATAGCTAATCACCTGAGGTATGCAAAGGGATACAGCCAGAGCTACAGAACAGTAAAGAACAGAAACATGCATGAGCAAATGCAGGAGGGAGAACCAGCTGCATCATGGAGCTCAATTAGTTGTAAACCACTAAGAATCAAGTCATACGGAGAATGAAATCCAATGCACTGCCAGCTACAGGCAGCTTGTGTAGTGATGAGATGCCAACACCTCTGTCTTCAGGGAAGAGATGTTCAGAACCTCATACCACTAGCCCTTGCTGTTCAGTGTGGAAACCAAGCAGATTTCTCAGTGTGTATGAAAGAGAAAAATAACTGCATTTCAGTACAAAGACATGGCAGACCCAGAGTAGTACATGTACCCTAGTCTTTATTTTATAACAACAATAATGCTTATTACAGTAACCAACTGTAACTGGATTGTACCTTCAACAATTGAGGTTACTCTCTTCAACCAGACTAAGATTAGAGCTAAACCAGTATTGCTTTGAGATGAGATTGTATGGTTTTAAAAGAATACTAAGCTCCTACAAAAAATACTACAGTAGTTTCACCACAGATCTTGAGAACCCCTTTGAAAATAAGCAGCAACAATGAAACTGCTGACAAACTGCAACAGAAATTTTTGCTCCTAAGACCATCTCTTAAATTGACGTACAAAATGTTTTTCACAAGCTTTTTATCATCTTTGCTACATCTGCTGAATTATTTTATGAGAACTTACACAGTGCATAAATTATTTTGCTTTGATTATTAATAAATAGCTTGTGGTAGAAAACCTATTTTATTTCCTCACAATAAATAACAACACTTAGAGCAGTAGGGGATGGAGTCTCTGTGTGTTACAGTTTAAGTTACCACTCTGATTAGACAGGTTAATGAAACCTATTCTGATATGTACCTTCACATGAAGTCTGACATTTACATTTTACTGCTTTCATTTTCATGCATAAACATTATGCCATCTATCAGACCAGCAAATAAAAAGCTTTGTTCTTTGATACTGACAGTCACACTGAGCTCCAGTGTTGCTTAGGTGTGTTAGCTGAAAAGAAATGCTAGCTTATAAATGTTCTTACTCATACTGAGCAAGTGTTGTCCTAAAATGATAATCTCCACCTTCCACGTCCTGTGAACTTTGGTTGCTTCACCCACTGATAGGATGGCTGTAAGAGCAGTTACTCCAGGTTTTCAGAGCAGAAGGAACAGCCTGACCACTTTCTGTCTGTGCAGTTGTGTGAGTAGTGCACTGGCATCCTGAGATCAGGTGGAACAGCAGAGCAGCTGTCCCCAACAGCATCTATATCTTAAGGACTTCTGTCATTAAACTCTACCACGCTGGTTGTGACACAAAGATTTTAGTCACAAAATACAAACCCAGACATACAACTAGTTATGGGGCAGTTTTAAAAAGGAGAGGAAAAAAAAGAAGAAAAAGAAAAGAAAAAGCCAGTCTTTTTTTTTTTTTTTTTTTCTTCACTAAACACTTCACTGGCACTACAAAGGTTCTCCTACCCTAATCCTTCAAAAACTATTATGTAGTAGTAGCTGTGCAGGTCTACAGCTTTTCCAGTTGGGTGGCAGTTGTATCCAGCCCCTGAACAATAAAAAAATCTGTTTTGGAACAGAAAGGTGTTAAAAATTGTCTTCACATGACAGAAAAGAAAAAACAAATACACCCTTGCTTTGATTTCTAATATTAAAAGTAGACTTCAGACAGCAGAATACCAACCAGAGCTAGGCACCTAGATTGTATTTTTCTCAGAGTTGTCTCAGGTTTCAGTCTCTTACCTGGACACTCAATGGGCATCTGATACTTGTGTAAGTACTTGATATTTATTGCAGTTTCTAAAACTTCAGAAAAAAAAAAAAGGTTTTTTTTTTCTGTCACAATACTTTCAGTGAGAAATCCAAACCTATTCTTGTGTGCTATATGAATACACCAAAAGGAAAAACAACCCTTACCCTAGGGAGCTCCTGAGCTTGTATTATGGTTAGTTGGAAAAAGGAAGAAGAAACAATTAAAAAAAAAAAAAAAAAGGATGAAAGAGCAAAGGTTTGGGAAAGACAAACACTGTGTGGGTGGGTACAGTAATTTCAGATCATTGCTCAGCTATAATCTAGATTTTTTTAAGCCTTATCAGCTCACCATGACTTCTTTATTAGTTAACAGTAAATCTCAGAATTACTTCAATGAATGCAAGATTGGGCCTAGTGTTTGCTAAAGTTTAAAAGCTAACTCAACTGCAAATACATTTGAAAGCTTATCACAAGTGTGCTAGGTAGAAAGTTTTCTTGCACGCTGCTAGGTTTCAATTCCTGGATGGAAACAACAGTAAACTCACTATGAAGACCTTATAAAAGCTCTATCTGCAAATTAACTTTCACTTTCATCTCACAGAGAATATGATTCAGACAAAACACATTATACATTCCAGTTTTGTAATACTGAAAAGAAGCAAAGTCTTTCAGAGAATCTGGCACCTAACAGCTGTTGGCACTTGAGTTGTAAACTCAACTCATAAAAACCTACCAAAATATTATTTTTTAAATACATATATTTTTAAGCCTTATGTTGACATCACAGCTTTTTATCAGAATGTAAAATTTACCCTGTTCCAACTCTCATGGCCATGCCACACTACTTAAAACAAAGCAAGGAAGGCAAATAAACAAACATAGGGAGGAACAGATTGTTTAGCTGAGATTTTAATCACATCACTTAAACCCAGTGAATGGAGGCAATGCTGTGAGAGACAGTTCTGAGTTCTGCAAGAGTAAGCTCTGCAGTTTTCAGCTTGGCTTTGAAGCCTTCCTCTACACCTCTGCCAGGACAGGACACAGACAGAAGATTAAGGAAGGCTTTGGGCAGGACTCCAGAAAGCAGAAGCAACAATAGGATGCTATAAACATAATCTCTTTTTCCCCAGTTTGCTTACTCAAGTCAAGGCCTTTCTACTTCTGGGATATAAAAGGAAAATAAAACAAATAATCTCTCTATATATAGGAAAAAATAAATATTTACATACCATAAGCAGAAAGGGACTATTTAGGGAATTCTTCATGCTTTGACATCTTTGTATTTCAGATGGCAAGTAATATATGTGATGCAAACAGCTTATGAGTAAATGCAACCCCAATCTGAGTCTTCAAATGAAGCATTAGAAAGTTTTAAAGAGGACAGATGGTTTCATCCCTTCCTCCTCTTTTAATGCTGGAAGGCCTCTGAAACTGCAGGTCATTCTGTCAAAGCCTGTTATTAAATCTTAGAGATCATACCTGATGAATCTCACTTCAGAACCCAGCCCATTTGTGTAGGGACATTGACATCTACATGATGTTTAATCTCAATACAAGTCTAGATGGAGATTTTTTAGGTGAGCACCACTGCACTCTGATCACTGAGCCCTGAGCCCTTGTGGAGGGCTGACTGCAGGCCCATAATGCACATACATCTTCTACATGTTTTTCAGGCCTGTGATAATTAAGCACTGAGCTAAAACAATACATTAGCCATTAGCAGTCACCACAGAGTCCCTAACTTCAAGCTTCCACCATTAAGAGAACTATGAAATTCTTCAATTTCTATGGAACCAATAGCAGCAGCAGCCAGCAGACATTTCAATAGCAGAGATACAATTAAAACACAAAACCAAAGCCTCAGAACAAACAAGTAGTCAGCAGTTATCTTCATCCTTCCATATTTAGTCAGCATACACTTTTTGGTTCTCTTCATTCATATACTTTAGTATGGACAGGACCCCTCACACTCAGCCTCTGGGTTGAAGCCATGGCCACAGATGGCTGTTACCCCATGTAATGCAGTAAGAAGATAGATCCATCAATTTTCAAGAGCCACATAGAAAATACCACTTTCCAGAAGCAAAAGGTCTTTAACAATATAAATATATAATAAAAATGCAGA
>JAOEGS010008031.1:0-12068 GCA_025447755.1 Corythornis vintsioides
GGAAACTGAGGCACGGGAGGGTGGGGTGGGGCGTGGCAAAATGGCTTGTGTGTGGTTGGCACGCAGCTGCCAGGATCTCCTGCCCAGGATGAGCATGGTGAGTGGCACCCTGGCCTGGCATGGGGGCAATGGTTGTTTGGGGAGGGGAGAAGGGGCTCAGGGTGCCCCCCCAAAACCTGACACCTCCACTTTTCCCCTCCCCCCAGCTCAAGTGGAGCCCCGGCAGCCCCCAGTGATGGCACCTCCCTGCCGGGACCACCCCCACCCCCGCCGGGACCCCCCCCGGGACCAGCCATGGCCATTGTCCCACCACCCCCACCTCTCCCGGGGGACCTGCCCCCCCCACCTCCAGGGGACCTGCCCGTCCCCCCGCTGGATCTCCTGCCCCCAGGTGAGTGCTCGTGGTCCAGGGATGCTCATCCCAGGGGGTTTACTGGGGACACTGAGGAGGAGGCTGCATGTGGCCTGTACCCCCCCCCCCCATATGATTTGTGGGGTTTGCAGCCCCCGATGCCCTGGAGCTGCCACCACCACCACCGGCTCTGCCTGACTTCGAGGATTTGACCCCACCACCACCACCCCCTGATACAGAGGATGCCACCCAGGTCCCAGAGGACTACCTGGAAAAAGGTTGGGAACATCCCCAGGTCCTCCCCTCCCCGATGCTTGAGCCTCCCCCCCACCTTCCCCAACCATAACAGCGGTGCTGGGGGGGTCCAGCTCCATCCCGGGGCTGGGCAGAGCTCAGCTCACAGTGCCCCCCGGTGCCCGGCGGTGGCCTTGCCAAGCTCCATGGCCTCTCTTCCCCCTCCGCCAGTGGTGGCACTTTACCCCTACACGCGACAGAAGGACAACGAGCTCTCCTTCCAACCCGGCGCCCTCCTCTTCATCACTCGGCGCTACTCCGACGGCTGGTGCGAGGGTGTCATGGGGGGAGAGGTTGGATTCTTCCCCGGGAATTACGTGGAGCCCTTCTGAGCCCCGGAGGGCTCCCCCTCTCCATCCTGCATCATCCCCATCCCACCGTGGCCAGCAGCTTCCCTGCTGGGATGGGCTCTGCTCGGTGGGGGGGGGTTGCAGAGAGCCTGGGGGGGATCACACAGCCGCTGGCACCCGCTGTGCTCCCCTTCCAGCCTCTCCTGTCCTGCCAGCTGCTGCTGGTGCCAGGAAGGTGTCACGCTGGGCATTGGTCGTGGTGATGCTCCTGGGGAGAGAGGGCAGCTCAGGACCAAAGTGCAGCTGGAGGGGATGGGGAGAGAGCAGCACTCAGCTGTGTCCCCCCTCCCAGCACCCTGCCTGCCAACCCCTGTGGGCATAAACCAGGGCCAAATCCTGCACCCCACGGGCTTGGCTGGCTCTGCTGCTCCCCCTCCATCCCTTCACCCTTTCACCAGCCCAAGGGGGGATGTCAAACTAACACGGAGGGGTCACTGGGAGCCGTTTCACTCCCAGGTTTATGTCCTGGCTGCAACATATAGATCTCATCTGTATACATATATATGTCTATTTTACTTGGAATTCCATGGCTTTCAGTTCCACACAGTTGAACAGGCGTCGGAGGAGGAAGAACAAAGAGGAGAGAGGGGGGAGGGAAGTGAAAAGAGGAGGAATAACTCCGGGTTGCTTTGGTTCTTTCCACACTGCTCCTGTTCTCTTTCGGGGGCTCTGAGGCTTTGAGGAGGGGGGAGCTGCCCTCTGGAGCTGATAAGGCTGAGGAAAAATCCAGGAGTAGCCAACACCAGAGAGCAGCAAATACTGTTGAGTGCCCCCTGCAGAGTGCAATTAGAAGGGGTAATTAATACTGCAAGGGGCAAGGGGATGAAGGGAGGGGGGGTTTGGCCTCTGGGCACCCGATGCCAGAAGTGTGACAGCACCACACCTCCCAGAGGAGGCTCAGCACCTCTCGAGGGGGTCAGGAGGGGAAATTCCTCCTCTGGGTGGTACCAGGGAACTGGTGAGGATCCAGCAAACACAGGGAGAGGCCTGGGAGGGGGGAGAAGGAGCCCATCTGCCCTGGGATGTGGGTGATGTTTGGCCCTGGAAGCAGAGGATGGAGCTGGAAGGCAAGGGCAGGTCTCCCCCTGCAGAGGGATGTGGTTGCTGTGCCCTGGGTGAGGATGGGCTAGAGGAAGGATTTCTTTTCATCCCCAGGGTGCCACCTTTCCAAAAGGATTCCTGTCCCTCAAGTCACAGGCTGTTTCTTTTCAGATAACAAAGTCTCAAGGGCTTATTAACTGCATTGCAAGGCTCAGCAGCTGGGCTGAGGATGCAGAGGGAGAGCTGGGAGCCCAGATTGCCCAGGTTCAGTTTCCAGTAGTCCCCCAAAGAGACAAAAGAGCCTTCGAGGGTGGCAGCAGGTGGCTCCTGGCGTGGCTGGAGGAGGCAGGGAGGATGAGGGAGGGGATGAAGGCTGGAAGAAGCATGTGCAGGGCTCCCATGGAGCTGGCTCCGGGTCCGTTCGGAGTCGCTCTCATCAAGGCAAAGGGAAACAGAATGGAAAGAAAAACCCCAACAGACCCAGAACAACAATAGTTTGTGTTGGCAAAGGCCCACGCTGGGCACGTGTCCCAGCTGCATAGAGAAGGCTTCGTCTCAACATGGCAAGGGGAGGAGATGGGTGGAGGGGGGGACCTAGAGAAAGTGCTTGAATCACCGAGGAGGAGCTGGAAGAGGAAAAGCAGGAGAGCAGCCCGGGAATGGGGGAGCTGAGGGCTCAGTGCCAACGGGCGTGGGGTCCAGGACGTGACTCCTCTCCAGGCTCCTCCTTTCCCAGCTGCTTAGAGCGAGTGTGTTCCCAGTTACCCTCAACACTTCTTCTTGAGGGCCTCCTGGAGATACCGGGCGACCTCCGTAGCTGATTCCCAGGGGACCACAGTGGCCTGGAAAGCCCCAGGCTGCTTCTTTTCCATCTCTTGGATCATCCGGTGCATGGGATAGCCCTTCCTTGGGAAAGCCACGTCAGCTGAGGTCAAAGTCACGGAAGGGCAGAAGTCGTTGGCACCATCTCCCACGTAGAAGACTCTCTCAAACTCCACCTCCTCCTGGGCTCTCTCGGCCAGGTATTCCGTGAGGATTTTCCGTTTGCACATGTTGGCCGGGCACTCAAGGCACTTGTGGCTGTGGTAGGGCCCCAGGGTGAAGTAACCCCTCTTGTCAAAGCTGGAAGGATTGCTGAAGATCTTCCTGAACAGAGAATAGAAACCGGCTGCCCTCAGGTTGCACTCGATGCCGAACATGTTGGCGTCGGAGATGAGGATGATCTCCAAGAGCTCGTGGTTCTTGGAGAGGAACTGGAAGAGCTCAGGCATGCCGGGGGAAAGGGGGATGTTCTCGTAGACAGTCTTGAAGTCCCCCATCTTCACCCCTTGGTCCCCCATGTAGGCCAGCACACGCTGCATGTACTCGTTGTAGAAGCCCTCGCGGAAGGTCTGGCGGATGTGCTCGGGGAGGCTCTGTCCCGGCAACGCCCGCACGATGGAGTCGTCGCTGTTCTCCTCGATGATGGTCTCGTCGAAATCGAAGACCAGGAGGTATCTGGGAGGCCTGGGGCTGGCCATACCCACACCCTGTCAGGCGGGAGGAGAACGCCCAGCGGTTAGTTCCGGGTGACCTGGCACGGGGGTGCTGCCAACCGCGGCGGGGAGAAGCTGCCAGGCCCGCAGAGAGATGCTCCTCGGTAACCATGGAATCACAGAGTGGCAGGGGTTGGAAGGGAGGTGGAAAGATCATCTAGTCCAACCCCCCTGCCAGAGCAGGGGCACCCAGACCGAGTCACCCAGGGACAGATCCAGGGGGGTTTGGAATGTCTCCAGAGAAGGAGACTCCATAACCCCTCCAGGGTGATGCTCCTCGGCTGCCACAGAATCACAGAATGTCAGGGGTTGGAAGGGAGGTGGAAAGATCACCTGGTCCAACCCCCTTGGTCACCTAGAGCAAGTCACCCAGGAACAGATCCAGGGGGGGCTGGAATGTCTCCAGAGCAGGAGACTCCACAACCTCCCTAGGCAGCCCCTGCCAGGCTCTGGCACCCTCATTGGGAACAAGTTTTTTTTTGTGTTTCCCCCAAACCTTTTGTGCTCCTAGGGCAGCTTATTAGCCCAGCTGGGCCTTGGGGGAGTCTAATCCCCCACTGACATACCTCAGCCCTGGTCCTAAGGGGTTTATCTTGCCCATAAAGAGATCATTTTGTCACCACTAATCCTGTTCCTGCAGTCAAGGAGGTCACTGGGCCGAGCGTCCTCCCAAGGGACTTGGAAACAGCACATGCTGAGGGGTGTTTTGTGCAGGGAGGGGCATCAGGGTTGGGGGGGAGTTTACTCCCCAGTCTGCTCCCATCCCACCTCTGAGGAAGGGTTTTTGTCCCTGTAGACCCTGCCTGGGCAAGTCTGGAGGAAAATATTTTGCAGGATGACTTTGCTCCATCACCTGGATGGAGTTTCCCCCTGGAGCAGGCTCTGCAGGCTCCAGAGAAGCCCAAGGCCACTGGGAGCCACCCCCTGCCCTGCTCTAAACCCAAAGCAACACCCTCTTTGCTGACAGGGCACAAAGCCCCTGAGCCCCAACCCACCCTCCCACTGCCCCCCCGACCCCCCAGGGCCTGGCAGCACCCACTCTGCCCACGGTTGGCAGGGTGAGGGGCTTGATTCCTGCCCCTGAGGAGAAAGGGGGTGGCCCTGGAGGAGGGATGAGCATGGCACTGACCTTAAACAGGCATGGCAGCCCGACGCCCTCGCAGCACCTTTTCATTGTAAGACCATCACCCTCCAGTGGCCGCAGGCAGCGCTCGGGGCTGGGGGGGAGGGCGCTGCTCTCCTGGCTGCCAACCACAGAGAAGAGGGGGGTTGTTAATGGGTTGGGGGGGGGGTCTTTCCTCAGCTGCAACCCCCGGGCACAGCCCCCAGTGGCACAGCCAGAGCCACAGCTCTACGTCCCGCAGTCAACTTCCAAGCTTGGGACGTTTTGTACCAGGAGGGGAGGAATTAAGGGGTCTCTGGAGAGCTGGGTGAGTGGGCAGAGCCCATTTAATGCCTCTGATCCTTCTTAACTCCCCCGGGAGCTCCAGCTTTGCTGCTCTTGGAATCATCCAGCAGAACAGCTCGGTCATAAACCCCGGTGACACACTCCCCGTTCTGAAACTGCCCTGATTTTCTCCCAGGATAATGAGGTTGGGATGTTTCATTTAACAGAGTCATTAACCTGGAATGAGAGCAGGTGTCCCGGGCAGCTCATCCCACCCCGGGAGCAAAGGCTGAGCCTGGCTTCCATCTACTGAATTCTGCCGACCTCTTGTGGTCCAAGGTGATGAGAAACCTCAGGAATTCCCAACCTCGAAGCTGGGAACTCAGCTGGAGGGTTGGCAGGAGGAACAACACCCACTGCCCACAGGGAATTTTAACTGGGCACCACCAGCTTAGCCAGGGCTAGGAGGATTTTGGTGATTTCAATGATTTCTTTTGTCATCAGCATGACAACAGGAAGAGCTTTGCAGCTTGAAGGTGATTTGTGGGGGATTTGGCTGGTTGGAAGCCCAGCATCCAACTATTTTGGGCACAAAGGCAATTCATGACTCTGCTAAAATAACAAACCACAAGAGGTGACGTTCCAAGAGGAGAAGGAGGGGGGGAGGCTCCAAGTTAAACCCAGGGTGGAAATCTTCAAAAATGGTTATTTTTTCTTTTTTTGGTGAAATTCAAACCAAACACCAGGTTGTTCTTTGCAGAAGCATCCATCAAAAGCTGGTGGTTATTTACAGACATCATTCCAAGCTAAATAATGCTGCAGCCAGCCCAGAGTGGGATTAACCACCATGATTTTCAGGTCCAAACCAAGAGGAGAAAGGGGAAAAAAAAAAAAAAAAAAAGACTAAATGTGAAAGAGTAACTGTAATTTTGGGCATTATATTCCAAAGAGCTGCCAGTGGTGAGAAAATCATTTGGGTCTAAACCTCAAGGAGGCTTTGGAATAGAGGAGAAAAGCCTGGAATGGGGAGCAGAACCACCCCAAAAAAAGCTCTTCTGTGCCCAAGGTTTTTTGTGCTTTGCTGACCAGGAGAGGCCAATGTCACACAGCTTGGGTTTGGGGCAGATGAGGTCAAACACAGCCCTGAAGAGCAACCTCCACAGTCCCTTGAGTGCTTTTCACCTTCCATTTAGGCACCTCTCCTGAATGAACGTTTTGTTGGGTATGGAAAAACCCAACTGTGATCTGGGCAAAGCCACTTTGGTTTCTTCTGGCCTATTTTAGCCCTGCCTCATTTGAGAGCTGAGCAGGTGAGGTCCAAAGCAGCACTGTCCACCTCAAACTGATGTTCATTTATCCTCAGCAGAGCTTCATGCAGCTCTTGCCTCCCCTCCCAGCATCACTTTGCTCTCCCAGTAGCCCCAGCTGGATAAATCCCAAGAGCTGGGAACAAAACCAAGCTCTCTGAGCCTCTCCCAGGCAGCAGCTTTGCCTTTGTGGGGTGTGGGGGGAGGAGAGAGGCCCCCAGACCATTTTCTATGGGATTTTGAAGTAAAATGTTAATCTGTGAAGTCAGTTTGAACAACTGGAGGCTCCATCCAGCAGCAGGAGATCAGAGCATCCCTGCCAGGCTGCTGCCAGAGCCTCCTTCTGCTGCCCAGCACCCCTGTCAATTGGAGCACAACTGGCATGGCTTTGATGCAAAAGGGAAATGAAAAGTCTAATCCATTGTTATTTAGGGAGTAACATCTGGAGCTTCTCACCAATGGCCTTTGGGGGTTGTTGGGAAAATTCCAGCCTTCCCCCAGATGATAAAAAAAATGGGATACCAGTGTTAGGAGAGAATATCAGTGTTAGGAGAGACTTAGTAAACCAGGGCTCATCCTCTCCAGCCACCTCCAGCCCTGACTCTGCCCCACACAGGAGGGGAGAAGAGAAAAAAACCAACATTAATGAAACTCTCAGCCCGAAATGACCCTGTTAAATCCAGCCAGGAGCCAGTGGTGGTCATGGGAACATTGCAGGCAACTCCAGAGGGTCAGGGATAAGTGAGATCCCTGCAGGATGGAAATCCTCACAGGACCTAAATCTCCACAGGACAGTGTCACTGCTCCCAGGACAGTGTCACTGCTCCCAGGACAGTGTCACCACTCCCAGGACAGTGTCACCGCTCCCAGGACCATGTCACAGCTCCCAGGACAGACCCATTTCTGCTCCGGAATGACTCACCCCGGGATCCCGTCCCTCCACCTTCAGCAAACCAGGGAATTCCTCCAAAACAGAGGCGAAGCGGCCGCTGTTGGTAACATGATGCAAAGCCTGGAGGTAGGAAAACAAACCAGGTAATTTGCTCGTTAATCACGTCGATTCAACTCAACGACTTCAGTTCGAAGGTGAAAGGACGGTGGGTAGCAGCTGCGAGCTGCTGGGCTCACCTCGAGGTGTATTTCCCACGGTAGTTTTTCCCCCACATCCCAGTGTTTTCCTCCTCTCCGGGCACCTCCAGCCACCCCAGCATCTTTCTGCCCCGAAGAGGAGGAGGGAGGACGAGGCTGAAGCTCTTCAAGCATCGCCTGCCCTCCTTTATCTCTGCGGATCAGCTCTGGCTGCCCGACCTATCCCCGCAGATCTCCGCATTTCGGGATTAATCCCGGACCGGGTTCAACGCGGGACGAGCTGCGGGGAGAGGGGCAGAGCTGTGCCGGGCACCCTCCCCGCACGCAGGATCAGACCCCCTGCGTGAGCCCCGTCGCACCCGCCTGAGCGTGGACGGGGATCAGCACCCGAACTGGGAGCCAGGGATCGCTGAGCCTGGACAAGGGAGGCATCTCCCAGTTGCGGGAGCCTGGACAAGGGAGGCATCTCCCAGTTGCGGGACAATCCCTGAGCCGGTTTTAATCACCCAGCGTAAACCGTTGCCTGTTTATTCATGTTTTTAACCTTCGGAAAAACCGATTTGGTGTTCCTGGTGTGTATAACGCGGTGCTTTTGTTTCGATAAACTCATTTATCCCCCTTCCAGGACGGGATTATTAAAGGACAAACCAAGAGGATAAGAGTCCTGCTGCCCCAAAAGCAAAGGAATCACCCCCTCCTCCCTCTCCGGCTCCATCAGGCGCAGCATCGGCATCACGAGCCAATTTTCCTGCTCCTGGAATAAACCCTGACCCGCTCCCATCCCTGGTCGCCTTAAACAGCTCCCAGAACAGAAGCTAATGAGCCCAATTAACAGCAAATCACGTTACTCGGAGGGGCGATTCATCCAGCCCCGAGCCCCTTCCACCTCATCCCTTCTTCTGCCTTCGGGCTCCTGCTTCATCCCAAATCCCCCGGGAACGGGAGCAGCATCCCCGGGGCTGCGGCTCCCCGGCTGCGGCACCGCAACCGGTCACCTCGGGTTGCGGGGATGTTCCATTTGTGTTTTGTTTTTTTTTTTTTTTTACTGGTATTTTTCCTGCCGCTTCCCAGGCAGCCGCGGTGTTCCCGCAACCCAGGGATCCCGCAGCGGCCGGTAGGGCCGGAGCGCTCTGCTCTGCAGAGGAAAAAAAAAAAACCCAAAACGGGGGGATTTGTCCCCAAAACGCTGCGGTTGGCAGGCGGTGGGTGCTGGATTGGGCTGACGGTTTGCGGGAGTCCAAAATCCGAGCCTGGATCCCCCCCTCCCCCGCCTCGCTGCGGTGCTGGACCCGCCACTGGGCACCCGCAACCCGCCCGCACGGGAACCGCAGCCGCCCTCAGCTCGGTGGTGCGGGGACTGACGGAGGCTGCTGATCCGGCTCCGGTAGCCCCAGTTCGCCGGCCAGGGAGCGGGATCGTTGCCGACTCACACACGGCCGCTCCTCGGGTCCTGCCCGCACCGGTGACAACCGCAGCGGGGCTGACTCACGCACCACCGGAGCCTCCTGCCCGCTTGGCACCTCCCCGATACCGCCGCTGACCGCAGCGGTGCTCCCGACAGCCCCAACCGGGTCAGGAACCTCCGGGTATCGGCAGCAGCGACCCCGGTTCCCGCAGGGTCGTACGGAGCCGGCATCTCCCGGTTACCGGCGCCGGCCACCCGAGACCCGCAGCGAGCGGGCACCTCCTGGCACCCGCACCGGCCACGGCGGATCGGCATCTCCCGCTGCCAACACGCTGGGCACCGCTCCTCGGAGCCTCCTCCGGTGTCAGCACCTCCCGGTACCGACCGTCAGTGCTACGGACCCGCTCCCCGTCATCCCCCGCATCCTCCTTACCGGAATCTCCCGGGAACACCCGGTCCTCCCCGTTACCGGTGGTTAGGCAGAGAACCCGGCCTTTCGACCCGCAACGGGGCCGAGCACCGGGAGCTGCGGGGAAAGGTTCGCGGGGTCCGGTCCGGCGGGGCCGGCTGCGCTTGTCGGGGCTGCCGCGAACGCGGCCCCTTTAAAGCGACGCAACAGGAGCCGCGGTTCCACTCGTCGGAACCGCCGCAGTCCCCGCACGTCACCGCACCCCCGACCAATGGCAGCCGAGCTCGGGGCTCGGGGGGCGGGACCAAGCGGAGCCGCGCCCCGCAACCCGCGGGTATCGGTGCGGGAAGGGGGGGGGGGAAGGAGGCGGAGCAGCCGCCGCTCGTCGCTCCGCCTCCCGCTCCCCGAAGTTGCCAAATCGCCGATAAACAACAACGCCCCCCTCGCTGGAAAAGGGTCTTTGAGCCGTTTAGGGAGGATTTCACCCCAAAATCCGAGGCTAGCGCAGCCAGCAGCCCCCCGAGGGGGGGTCCCCAAAGGTGAAGGAGCCTTCCCACCCCCACTAGAAATGGCCCCTTGAGCCGTTTGGGGAGGATTTCACCCCAAAATCCGAGGGTAGAGCAACGAGCAGCCCCCCGAGAGGGGTCCCCAAAAGATAAAGAGCCTTCCCCCTCCGCTAGAAACGGCCCCTTGAGCCATTTGGGGTGGATTTCACCCCAAAATCCGAGGGTAGAGCAGCGAGCAGCCCCCGGGGGGCGTCCACAAAGGCTAAGGAACAAACAGCCCCCCGAGGGGGTTCCCCAAGGGTTAAGGAGCCTTCCCCCCCCCGCCGCTAGAAACGGCCCCTTGAGCCGTTTGGGGAGGATTTCACCCCAAAATCCGAGGGTAGCACAGCAAGCAGCCCCCCAAAGTCCAAGGAGCCTTCCCTGGGCTGAGCTGCGGTTGCACCCGGGCGGGGTGCGGGTGGGGAGGGGCCCGAGTCCAATTTGAGGTGTCCCGGGGACAGCGAATTGCAGGGTACCCGGCTTGGCACCCAGCTGGGGTGGCCCCAGGAGCTCGTCCACACCCCAAAATCCCCTGCCCGGCCCCGGTATCTTGGGGTTTGCAGGGTGTTTAATTTGTACTGGAGTCGCCCGTGATAAAAACAACCCGACAGAAGAGCTGCTTGTTCTGAGGCTGGAGGATGAGGGTGTGGGGCTGGGAGGGGATCAACAACCCGCCCTTGCAAACCTGTAGTTAGGAGACCACCAGAGCTTGGGGTTTTGTGGTGCTTTTTCATTAGGAAAAGTCTAAGAATGGAAAGACACCAACCCCAAAAAAAAACCAAACCTCCCCAAAGGGGCTTGGAAAACCCACGGAGTTTTGCTCCAGGGAATGCCACGTTGTGCTGCTGCTGGAGCAGGAGGCTCCAAAGGGCTGAAGTTTCCCTCTTTTGGCCAAATTTGGTGGCAAAGAGCAGAGCTCGGGGTGTTTCTGCAGCCAGCCCGCTGCTATTCCCAGCCTGGAAGGACAGTGACCTTTAGATGCCAACAGCTCCTGAGAACCAACCCTGGTTATCAAGGAAATATTTTATCACCTATTTAGTCTGAGCCATTCCGGGTTTGGGATGCAGAGCACACCCTGTTTCTCCACCAGCTCCCAGGATTCCAACCACTTGTCTGTGGGTACGAGGCAAGTGGGAAGCTCAAAAGGGCAAATTCTCCCCTGCCTGCCTCCTTGCCTCTGAAAGGCAGCAGGGCAAAGATCATTCCAGAAACACCCTGGATGGAGGAGTTTGGCAAGAGGGAGCCACATCCCCAGTGATTTTCCACTGTGAAGGAGCTGGAGAGCAAGTGAGGACAGAGCTCTGGGCTGACCTGGCTGCTGGCAACCCCTGAACACTGGCCACCCTCTTAGTAACACACGGATTCCTCCCAACTGTGGAGCATCCCTATGGAACAGAAACACCCCAGTGCATTCCCTGTCTTGTTTTTCCAGCACCAAGTCAATGGCAGCAGCACATTAGCGAGCCCAAGCTGTCCATGTAGCTGTCTGTCTGTCTGTCCCATCCTCCCCCTGCTTGGTTTCCATCCTGCAGCACACACAAGAAGTCTGGATCCAGCTCATCCAGTATCATGCTGGTGCCCGTGGTCTGTAGTCCCTATTTTGGGAAGCTCTGAGTGGAACCAGTTTTTCCTTTACTCACAACAGGACCTGATCCCTACAGCTCCATCTGGAAAGCACATGGAGAAGGAAACTTTCAGCTGCAGCTTGGCACCTCGTGCCACCTCCTCACCACCTCTCAGCACACAGAAGAATAATATTTAAAGTATATAAATAAATAAAATCATATTTAGATGGTCAGTGTTTGGGGAAAAAAAACACAGGAACTACCAAGTAAAAGACAACAAACTCCATTCACCACCTGGGGTGATCTTCCCACACATCTCCTTCCACCAGTCCCCACCAGAGCAGCCACTGGGACAGCAACTGCTCTCAGGTGCCAAGTTCTTTGTGCTGGCAATAAAGTGCAAGCAGTAGGTGAGGTATAAGCTAAGAATTCAGCTCTAGCAGCTTTCCTGGGGAAGCTATCCCCAGCAGGATGGGGTATTATCAGGTGGGATAAGGTGCTGCTGTTGGTGGGACAAGACATCCAGAGAACTCTCCCCAGGCTGTTGGTCACCCCCAGACACCCCCAGCCCTGTGCTGCCCGGGAACTGAAGCTGTTCTGTGGGACCCAGAACATGCAGCTGGAAACACTCCCAGAATCAGAGAATCATGGAATGGCAGGGGCTGGAAGGGAGCTGGAAAGATCATCTGGTCCAGAGCAGGGTCACCTAGAGCAAGTCACCCAGGAACAGATCCAGGGGGAGCTGGAATGTCTCCAGAGCAGGAGACTCCACAACCTCCCTGGGCAGCC
>JAOEGS010008032.1:29706-40050 GCA_025447755.1 Corythornis vintsioides
AAGTTAATATATGTAGGTACGTGTATAAGGAAACCAGAAGGCATGGGTGGCCAATGTCAAAGAAAGCTGTAGGGGAAAGATTTTAATCCACACTCCTGCCACAGCAGGATCTGTGAAGCTCTGGTCTGATTTGGTACCCAGCAAGTCACTTGCTTTAGAATCACAGAATCATTTTAGTTAGAAAAAAATATCAAGTCCAACTGTTCCCTCAACACTGCCAGGGCACCACTAATCAAGCACCACATCTTCACAGGGTGCTTTGAAATCTCTCCAGGGATCACGGAGACTCCATCCTCACTCCCTGGGCAGCCTGGCACAGCCCTGGACACTCTTCCCTGAAGGGGAAGAAATTGTTCCTTAGCTCCAACCTGGACCTGCCTTAGGGCAACTTGAGACTGGTTCCTCTTGTGCTGTCACTTATTCCTTGGAAGCAGAGCCTGATCCCCCCCTTGGTTCCAACCTCATGTCAGGAATCTGTTGAGAGACAGCAGATCTCCCCTGAGCCTTTTTTTCTCCAGGATGAATACCCCTAGGTCCCTCAGCCTCTTTTCATAATACCAGCAGAGTTATAAACAAATCTCTGGTCATTTGAAGAACCCAACAGCCCAGAGATGGGTATTTGGGGTTTGCCACCCATCTTCTGCCTTGGAGCTCTGGTGTCATCCTCCTGTCTTCGCATCACCATGCTCCCTTTTTGCCTGTGCTGGCATTTAACTTCACTCATCTTTATACACTTTCTCTCCTTTCAGCACCCTCAAATTAAAAAGAGATGGTATAAACTCTTTTGTCCCTTCTACTGCACCAACTCCTGCTCCACCATGACACTTTTTCAATAGCTGCCTTCTCTTTTTTCTCCCCAAGCAGCACCACACCCTTCCAAGTAGTAAATGATGGTCATCATATTCTACGTTTTCCTGAATTCTTTTGGAAATATTTCCCTTATATATAAAAAAACCCCACACAACACTTCATTGGTGGAATACAATGAAACCACATTATGGGCAGCTCCAAAACCTCTGTGCAGCACCAGGTTTAAGAGGTTTTGAAGACAAGAAAGCTGGAAAAGAAGCCAAAAAGCAAGCCAGTATGTGATTATCTATCTATCTATCTATCTATCTATCTATCTATCTATCTATCTATCTATCTATCTATCTATCTATTTATTTTCTACAAAAGAAGAGGAGGAAAGTCAGGAAAACAGAAAGCAAAAAAAAAAAGGAGAAAAGTAGAAGCAAAGACCTCATACTAATATTTTCCTGCAGCATGAACACCTGCAAATATGACTATGAGTGTCTATCTCAGGACAGTTTAAAATGTTTTAAAGATCAGATTTCATCTTTAATGGAGAAATTCCAGTGTATTAGGAAGCATCTCATGTATGTGAAGTTCTTTTTTTTGTTTTGTTTTTTTTTACTGTTTAAATCACAGAATTAAATTCTTGCACAGGTGATCCCAGGAGAGCAGCAGGACATCTTACTAACTGTAGGAATTGTATTTAGCAGATCCTGACAGAAACGATGGGGAGTGAGGACGGAGAAGACTGAGAAGTGGGTTAAGGGAGTTATTTTAGTTTCTGCATCCTGATTTAACTGAAAAAGAGGCGACTTCAAGGAAAACCAGAAGGGAAGAGATAAAGCCACAGACAACTGGTGCTCTGGCCTTGGAAGTTTGAATGGAGGATGGATTTATTTTCTCCCTTCTTTTACGGGCTCTGTGTGGATTTTGACTGCATACTTGGCTGCATTCAAGCAACAAAGTCAAGGAGGATTTGATCAGCTGCATATGTGCAGAGAGAGTTCATGGTCACCAGCATCTGGTACAGCTCTATGGAAACACAAAGCATTGAGGCTGCAAGGGCTCAATGCTAAAGCAATCTCAAGTAAGTGCATGATTGGCAAGTGATGCTATTTTATTCAGCAAACTGTGTTCATATGCATTTAGAAACAGTCAATGTTATGTTTTTCCTCACTTATGACCTTAGCAGGTATTAAACCAGGAGCCTTTGGTTGTAAATACACTGGCCTCTCCCACCTACTTAGCAGGAATAATTGAGAAAATTAAAAAGGCTGTACTATCTTGTTATGAACACTTTCTGAGATGGGGGCAAGATACCTACTCTGGCAGTAGGTAGCAGCTGCTTTTGAGATAGAAGAAAACATGTATCAGAACAGCTAAGTCAGGTCATTTGTGGAGTCACAGATATAAAGAGAACACCCAAGGTTATTATTTGGCATGTGCCTTTGGAAAGCAGTATGACAAAGGTACTTAAGGTTACTTTTTTTCCGTACTGCGGATCTCAGCCTCCATTCCCTGATCTATTTGAGGTGATCCTGTGTAATTTCTAGTGACTCTTTTATTTGTGAAGTGTTTCCAATATTGCTTTTGAAGCCCTAGTAATAGGATGTTGTGTGCATGCAGTTGGCAGCAGGCAGGAAGACCAGAAGTCTTACATATCACAGTTAAAATCCATTGTATTACGTTACTGAGTAGTCCCACCTTCAAAAATCCCTACACTTTCCCAGGAAAGCTGACAATCTCGACAAGCCTGATACATTAATGATTATAACACGAAACGTGCAATACCTTACACATCTAGTAACTGGAAGACAAACCAAACCAAACCCCAGATGTAAAACCAAAATGCATTTGGTGTCCCAAGATAATATTTGTCACTGTCAATGCAAAGGGATGGCCTGGGGGTGGGAAGCGGTGACACCTGAGCTTTGCAATGGCACGACAGCTGAGATTAAGTTTAAAATGATGAGTTTCAGCTCATGCAAAGCTGACAATATCTAGCCAGGTTTTGTTTTGTTTTTTTTTTACATTTTGTGTTTTGGGTCCTCCCCAGGGCCTCTGCTGTCCCCAACTCCCACTGCAATTACCATCCAAGACAACTTCAGATCCTGTCCCACTTTCCCCACCTCAGATACAAGCTGGGTTTTCCCTCAAGATGATGGTCAGGAAATAAAATTCAGAGCTATGCTATATACATATATATATATGTGGTACAGAGGGAGCTCAGATACTAACTCCCCCCAGGGCAGCAGTGGGGTATGACTTTTCCCCTTTATATCCAGCATTCTTGAACATAAGAGAAAAAAACCGAAAGTCCAAGCCAGAAAAGTTTTACAAGCTAAGCCCTCAACTAATACAGTTCCTGACCAAAAATCTAGAGCTACTTCTGAATTAAAAAGAAAAACAAACCCACTCTCTCCTTCCATTTCCAAAGCACTCCAACCACCTGCGTTCTGTGAGGAATGAGCTCACCCGGGAAATCAAATCCCTCTCTCCATCCTCCCAGCAAGTGGACCTGTCTCCAAATCCTCATTTGTAGTATTTCAACAGGCAAGCTATGGTCTGAAACCATGGAGTGACATCATTGGTGCCTGCAGCTGTTCTTCACAGAAGTGCCAGTGTTCTTAGCTACACTAGTGCACCGCTGACCTAATGCTCTGTTTCAGTTTTGGCAAGGGTAGGGGTCTTCACAGAAGACTTCAAAGAGATTAATTTTTTTAGGAAATTCAAAGCAGTTTGCAACTTGACAGGGTTTGCTGTTAGAAAAGTATACCCCAGACCTAAGGTTAAATTAATTCTCAAAAGTTATTAGAGCATCGCCTCCTCAGTTAAAGTATGTGCTTGTCAGACATAGTAAGACCACTCTGTCAGACTGCTCTACCAGTGTGGATTTTCCTGTTTTTACTTCTGCTGGAGTCTGGCATGTCCTGTCATTGCCACCCAAACGTCTTCTGGTAAACTGTAGGAAAGGAGACCAAGAAGAAGAAAAAAGACAAAATTTGTTTCTCTGTGGCTCTTAATTATAATCTCCAGCAAAAGCTTGGGGATTGTTATTTTAAATTACTGGTTGCTGTTGTTTTTAAAGTAGCCAGCTGCTCCCTGCTAAGCTGGGGAATAAATAGTTCAAAACCTTCCTTCAAAACAGATCTTGGCCCTGAGTATCAGCACTATCCTTTTTGTTTACGTTTCTTCCAAACTGAGAGACATGTCACCTCAGCTAATTACTTTACCAGTAATACGAATATCACATTTGTCTTTTTTCCCTGAAGACAAGAACATTGCTGACCCACTGAAAGGAAAGAGGTACAGGAGAAGAAGAAGAAGGACGGAAATGAATCAAAGGAAGTTTTACTTCAGAAAAAACCCAAACTAATATCCTTTCTAGCTTTCTGACAGACTTTTTGGATTTTTGCTTTTTTGGTATTTTTAACCTTTTCCAGATAACTTGCAGGGTTCCAGGTGAAGCATGCCTGAATTAGGAGATTCTTTTAGCAAGTAGCTTCAAAATTCTTCACAGGAAAAGTCATCAGACAACAGATGTAATAACAACTCTTCAGACCAGTCCTTCCCAAACAGTTGTACTGTGGTTGTTGACAAATACCTGTGCAGTTGACACAAAAATCCCTGTGTCATAATGCACCGTGTGATATCTGCCACCAGCCCAGTCTGGTTTTCATAAACAGCAGCAGTTTGGCAAAAGAGTCCAGGTGGCAAAAACCTTCAAAGACTGGGACAGTTGCATGTCAGTACCATGTGACTGGCACCTATCCCTGCGTTCAACAAGCATCTCTTTTATACCTCTTCATAATTCTTGGTTTTCGCCTCAAGTACTTCATCTCAGGGACTGAGGTTCTGCCCGCACCACACTTTTGCCTAAAGTAACCCACATTGTTGAAGACAGTCTTCTGTATGATCAAATTATGGGAACAAAAGAGCATTTCTAAAACAAACCATTGGGTTGCATCTTCCCAGATGTCTTCCTCACCAGTCATGTTTCTGGCCATTAATGGATTAACGATGAGGAAGAGCAATTAAAACAAATACCATACTTTTACAGAAGGAATTATCCTTGTGAGATGCAAAGGCAGGTCATGCCAGTTGTTTGAATGGTTACATGCAACTTTTCTACACACTAAAACTGATATAGTTTGAAACGAATGCATCTGAAATATTCTGAAAATCCTACTGGAAGTAATGCACAGAAGTTTTATTTATTTATTTTTTTAAATTTCCTAAAGTACTTAAAGACTGTTTTACTTTCCAGTTCTTTCAATCTCTTTATATGTTCTAATGAGAAGCAGAGGGTTAGGTTTTTTTTCATAACCATGCTATTATAAGAAAAAAAAGCATTTTGGCCAAGAAAAATTCAGATTTCCCCTGCCACAGGAAACAATGAATCTAACTAACACATTGAAGTAAAACAACAACTTAGTATTTTAATTAGCAGCTATGGTTTCAGAATATGGCTCGGATGTAAGGTCTCTGTTACAGAGCTTGTATCTCTTACAAGAGCTAAATGAAATAGGATGGCTTTGCCCTCTGTCCTGGTTTGAGTGAGAACTGAACAAATTCTGTTCAGTGATTTTACTTTTCAGCTCAGGTTTTCTAACTAACTGCACTTTCTCAAGTTAGCAGCATGTTTTGCGGGCAGTGTCTGCTTCTAGCAGTGATAACACCTTATGTTTAGTTACTAACAAGGATTGGAATTTTGATCAAGGCCACTGCTAGACCTTGTGTATCACACTGAGGGGTGTAGAAAGTGAAAGATCACACCTGCAGGGAGAACCAGACAGGGCAGGAGACCCCAAACTGACCAATGAGGTATTCCATCCCATATATGTCATATCCAGTATATAAAGCTCTGGGATCTGGAGGGGCTGGGGAGCTAGGCTGGTAGGCTAGGCTAGACTAGCCTAGGCCCAACTAGTCTCTAGGCTCAGTGACAGTGACGTAATTACCATCAGGTGGATTGGGTTTGTTACTGGTTTTATACATAATTCCATATTCCATTCTTATTTTCATTTTCATTTTCATTAAAGCTGTTCTAGTTTCCTTTTTTAATAGCTAAGTCTCTTTCCCTTATTCCTTTTCTATTCCCTGTTGGGGAGGGAGGGGGGTTAAAAGAGAGAGTCTGTTATCGGTCTGAGGGTTACCATGGCCCTAAACCGTGACACCCTCAGTTTTTCTTCTTGATGCCTCTGTCTGTCTCTGTTACATATGCCAAAGAGCAGCTAAGTGAAATAAAAGTTTAACAGGCTTGAAGTTATGTGATTTCTCCTAATAAAGAAAGCAAAGTGCTTGGCACTTAACTGATATACTGCTTATTTAAGGTAAAGATTTGTTGGTGCTTTAGTACATAGGGCACTGAAATTAATTGTATTTGAAGTAACTGCCACCAGCTTATGAAACAATAATCAAAAGAAACAACAAACACAATCTGAAATTCAGATCTGCCGTTCCTGTTGATTCCTCTTCCAATAAATCTGGAAAAAAAATTATGTCCGAGCCCTTCAAGCCTCAATTCTGCCTCTCAGTTTTCCTATCCAGACCCACCTCCATTCTTTCTGCTTCATGGTAAAGTGCTAGGGAAAGACTTTTAACTCTGATGGGTCATTGAACAAACTCGGAACTTGCTCATTTTACCCCTGGATTGAACCCCCATATCCCCAGCACCGACCCTTCTACTGGAGCCGGTTCTCCTCTTCTTGGAGCGGCACTGGTGCTTCTGACCATTAAGACATGAGTTTGCCAGCAATTTTCTTCTAAAGCTCTTGCCATTTTTTTAACAACTCCAAAACACCCAATGACATAACAGACAGCTTGTCTGTGTTTGAAATGAGAACAACTGTTAAAGCCAGGAAATTTAATTCCTGGAGATTGGAACAAAAGGTTCAGGAAAAAAAATCCCAACAATTCTTGTATATTGTTAAGATTATCAGTAGACTGTCACAGCGTGACCTTGCTGGTGTCTAGCTAATCTGACAATATTTGTCAGAGCATTGTTTCAAATCAATAACTAATTAACAAAGTACAAAAGAAGTTGTACTGGTTTTGAGGCTTCTTGTTAAAAACGGCTTTTGGTTGCACATGGGCAGAAAGGTCGTTTTTATGACATCTTCACCAGTCTTTCAACATCTTGCTATTGTCAGATTAAATTACTTTTAGCAATTAATTGTCATAAGTTAAAACAGAAGCACATTTGTTACAGCAGGTTGTCATAATGACATGGTGAGCAGCTGTTTTGATATGAATTTCTTCCACTGACCCTCTATCATATCTTAATTTTTTTGGTTGACCTAACTGGAAAATTGGGAGCAATCTTCTAAATCAAGCAACACAGGCCAAACACTGGGGGTCTTACTGATATTACAGACTGAAAAATAATGAATCAGATATTCCAGAGATAACTGAAGATCTTGTTGATAATATATATTTTTTATAGAATATGTAACCTATTATGTCTATGCTGCTGGGTGGTGTAAGGAAAATAAACCCTCAAAAAAACACTTGGATGCAGCTTTTGTTACTGTTATACATGGTCCTTGAGGACATTTTAATCCTTTGGTAGCCAACAGCATTTGCTTGATTTGCTTTTTGCTTTAAAAAAAAAAAAAGGAAAGTATTAAGTGTGTTCAACACCCGCGACCTGCACAGATTCAAACCATCACTTAGTTTTGGAGGCTGGGGCCTTATTGTGCTTTAATTAAATACAACACTACACTTTTAACTCCTTTTGTTTATCACAATGCAAACTTATTTGTCCACCTTACAGATGAGCACTTCCAATATTTTGCATCAAAGTTTGCAGCAGTTTGCCATAAAACTGCATATCAGGATGAAAACAGACAACAATCCCAACCAGTGGCCCCAGTTTTTGACAATAGCTAAATCCCATTTAATATGTTTTCCTGTCTTTGCAAAGCCACCCCATGACCAGAGCCTCTCTGAAAAACAATTCTATTTTGCTCATCAATGATGGTGCATGGCCAATAACATTTGTCAGGACACGACAGAAGTGGTTTTGACTGAGTACCTTCTCCTGCTTAGTATCTCAAGTCTTTCTTCTATGAGGTTTGTTGCCTCTTGCTGTTTGGGAAGGAAGAAAAAACTCTTGAGTGAGTGGCAAAGGTGGGATATGGAGTTCAATCCTGGAGCAAAGCCAGCAACATCCTCTTTAAAGTGTGTAACAGAAATGTTCATCAAGACCTTAAGGAAAAGGAGTGCGAGGAAACAAACCCCTGTATCGGGTTTGTGTGGAAAGGTTTGGTGGTGGGAGGGTTCCAGGGGGGTGCTTCTGTGAGAAGCTGTCAGAAGCTTCCACCATGTCCAGTGGGGTCAAATCCTGTTGGCTCCAAGACAGATCCATTGCTGGCCAAGGCTGAGCCCATCAGCAGTGGTGGTAGTACCTCTGGGCTAACAGATTGAAGAAATGGTAAAAAAGCTGCACAACAGCAGCTGAGAAAAAGAGGAGTGAAACTATATGAGAGGAACAACTCTGTAGACACCAGGGTCAGTGCATGAGGAGGGGAGGAGGTGCTCAATGCACGAGAGCAGAGATGGCCATGCAGATTCTGGTGAATACCATGGTGAGATGGCAGGCTGACCCTCTGCAGCCCATAGGTGAAGAGTGCAAGCAGTCCTCCCCAAGGAGGAAGGATTGGCAGATACAATGTGTGATGAATTGACTATAGCTCACATTTGCCAAACCCCTGAACCGCTCACGGGGAGGAGGTAAAGAAAATCAGGAGTGAAAATGAGCTGGGGATGGAGGAATGGGTTGACTGCTCTTATTTCTCATTATCCTGCTCTTTTTTCAACTGGAAATAAACTATTCTCCCAGGTCAAGACTGTTTTGACTGTGATGGTAAATGCTGAGTGATCTTTCCTTGTCCTTAACTCACAAGTCTTTGTTGTGTTTTTTCTCCCCTGTCCAATTGAAGATTGGTGCAACAGAGCAGCTGCGTGGGCACCTGACAGTCAGCCAAGGTCAACCTACCACATCCCCATGTTGCCATGAAATGTGGCAGTGCTGGGTGATAGGGAATGAAGTGTGGATCAACAGGAAAAAAAACAAAACAACTTGATGAAGCTCTAAGCAACCTGCTCTAGCTGAGGCTTTCCTTGCTCACTGCAGTAGGGTTGGACTGGATGACCTCTGGAGGTCCCTTCCAACCTGGAACATTCTATGATTCTGTGAACATAACTCACAGAAAACAGGACAGGAGTTTCTCAAGTAATTTGTAACCATATATGAACATGAGCACATGAGAGATGAGAAGAAACCAGGGGCCTGTCTAAGGACTTCCAGGCAACCTGTGGTTAGTTAATCTCACTGGCCTGCAGCTGAGATACAGATTCATGTCTCACTTTGAAGAGTGCAGACAAAATCTTCTGAGCATAAGCTTAATTAAACAGCTCTTCACTGATGCTCTAATAAAGTTGTAGCCTTTTTAATTCTGTGATGTCCATCCTCTTCTAAACACACACTTGGCAATTAATCAATCTGAATGTCATGGGGTATGTTCTCTCTTACCACAACTCAGTAACTGCTTTGTAGTTAAAAATGAAAATTTGTGGACTCAAATTAAAAATGTAGACAAAACTTTTTTTTTTTTTTCAAATAAAAAACAAGTGAGAGGGAGTAGGAAGGATATGAAGATATGGACAGTGTTCATATACTTCCTATTATTAAAAAATGGGTGAGCGAACAACATCTGGAGAACATCTGTGGAAAAAAACTTGCTGCTGTGCTGCTCCAAGGTCCTTCAGCAAATATAAGCAGATGATATGACTTGGGGAATTTCTTAATCGCCGAAGAAATAATGAACGTTCTGCTCTATTATTAAAAATGCCAAGAAACACCATTGTCTGCCAGGAGGGGCTTCCATCTCTCAAGATGCACTTCTGTTGCAATATTTGTGCAAGACCCTATGTCTCTGATCATCCTAATAAGTAGGTAGACTTCCTGTTCTCAATCACCTGAGCCTGCTCTTTGTTAAATGAATGGCCATCAGGACTAAGGCAGTCATTGCCTCCCTGGAGTTGTCACAGGTCACTCTGTGCCTCAAATCCCGAGTTTGGATTTGGGGCCCTCACTCCAGGGGCTGAAGCATGTCCAAATGAACATGGTGATAAACCTAGAGTACAAGTGTGGTGGGAAGAGGCTGAGGGACCTGGACTTGTTGAGCCTGGAGAGAAGGAGGCCAAGGGAATACCTTCAGGAGTCTGGAGACAGGGGGAGTTGGGCTTTGGTCCCAGGGAACAAGAGACAGGACAAGAGGAACTGTCCTCAAGTTGCCTCAGGGCAGGTTTAGCTTGGAGCTGAGGAATAATTTATTTATCTTTGACCCCTCCAGGGTTGTTCAGGTCTGTCCCAGGCTGTCCAGGGAAGGAGGGAAATCCCTGTGATCCCTGGAGTGGTTTCAAAGACCTGCATGAAGATGTGGTGCTGAACGACATGGGTTATTGGTGCCCTGGCAGTGCTGGGGGAACAGTTGGACTCAATGACCTTGATGGTTCTTTCCAACTTAAAAACAAATGCCTTTAAAA
>JAOEGS010008033.1:12637-23993 GCA_025447755.1 Corythornis vintsioides
TCCCTGGAGCTATTGCAGGGGAGGTTGGCCAAGGCTCTGAGCAGCCTGGGCTAGTTGAGGGTGTCCCTGCTCCCTGCGGGGGGCTGCACTAGATGCCCTTTGGAGCTCCCTTCCAGCCCTAAACATTCTATGGTTCTCTGAGCTACCTGTATGCAGGCTGTTTGCAGGATTAAGCTTTCTCAGTTAAAAACTCATTTAATTATTTATCAGCTTAACTGATATTTGCTGTGCTCACTTATCGATACCCTAATTAAAGCAAGCTATGTTTCAGTAAAAGGAGTGATGGAAATAATTGTTGTTTGTACTTCTGAATTACATTTCCATGGGTAATGATCCAAAGCTGTACCACACTGTACGTTCCATAATCATTTGTAAGTAACTAATCATGATTAAAGAATATCCTATCACACTGAGCAGTTCCTAAAACACCCTGCTCACGTTCTTTAGGCTAAAGGCACCAATGTGAATCATTCTAAAAATGAACAAATGGAATACTTTGCCTCTTGAAAACTGTATGGTGCTCACTTGCAAATAGAACAGTGAGATGTATTCTGTTAAGCATCTTACAATTTCTGCCTTACTAGAGTTAATAGAAGATACCTAAAAGCTCTAGAAGAATGTCATATACTTTAAATGAGTTTTACAAATTCCAGACTTCATTTGGAAAACAGCTACAAATACCAGAGGATTAGTAGCTTTTTAAGGATTCTTTTTTTCTTTTTTCTTTTTTTTCTATTCATCTTTTTTTGTTTATTGTATGAAAGCATCTGGAGGAGCTTGTAGTATAAATTTAATCCATAGGAACAGGATAGATTTTTTATTTTTTTTTTAACTTTCTTGGTTATTTTGTATAAATTAAACCTGAATTCATTAGTATACTTTCAGTTCCTCATCTGAGACACTTGGCATGCATGCAACCTGTTATTGTACTAGAAAATAAGGTGTCTAGTAAGGGGGAGATTTGTTTTACAACAGCTTTGCTGTACTTAATAGTTTGATATAAACTGGTATACCAAGGGTCAGGAATGATGGGTGCAACCATAATTCCTCTTCTGCAGAGCCCAATATTTTTTTTTTCTTCTCTTGATTAAAGCATAATTCCAAATGTAGTCATATAAGGATATAATTTGTTAGCTTTTGGAGAAGAAAAACATGCTTTGAAGCATATAGGGAGCATGTGAGTTTTAGATACAGCTGCTAAGTTCCTAGATTCATTTCAAGCTTCTCATTTTTTTTAATGGGATGAGTAATTTTTTTTTTTTTCCTCAGTTAAAATATTTTTGATTCAGCAGCTGTTCTGACTATAATATAACCTTGTCTTTTCTAGCACTAAGATAGTTATCTTCACCATAGTAAGACAAAATAGTTGATGATGATGTTCAAATTACCATTTCTTTCCATGGCATGAAGCAGAAATTGATATATTTTTCTTGTTGTTTTGTTATGTTGTCTTTTGTTGGTTTGTTTGGTTTTTTTTATTCTAGCAGTATATCCTGTTTGAAGAAACACTAATTTATCCTGATCACGATGAAGGAATAAAAAGAAAACAATCAAACAAACTGTTCTTCATTATGATAAATGTTGGACTTCCTGAGTTTCCTCTGTTACTTTCTACCAACTGTTAATTAGAAGAGGGGAAGAAAAAAAATAGTGATGACATATCACCTAATTAGTTGACATTTGCATTTAGAATAGGAGTTACAATGCCACTTTTCAACCTCACTTGATGATCTTGGCCTCTGGTCTGACTTTAGATCTAATCATTGCCCACTTAAAACAACCATCCATCACTGATGGTACTGCTGTCTTATTAATGAAGAGCAGACATGAAATAATGCTGCAGATGCTATTGATCTAGAGCTGCCCTTCCAAGCTGATGGCAAAATGTTGCTGGCTTCATATAGTGCTAATATATTCTTCAGAATTCAGCTGCAGCTTTTCAAAATACCTCTCTCTCTCTTTTAGAGGTCACCCTTTGTAAAGAATATTTAAATTCCATTCATACATATAAGAAAAAATATTACATAGTTCATCATTGATCAGTCTTAAAGGATGAAATATGTCACCTATGCACAACTGTTGGTTCCAAATCAGGAATGGATGTTCTGGTGGAGATGCCCTGGGGATCTTATCTCACCATGGTGAGAACTGACCACATGTTTTATTTCCTGCTTCCTTTCACTTAAAGCTAAATAGAGGATTTTTTCCTTTTCTATCTTGGAAGCTTGATTTTTAATTCAGTTTGAAACTCCAGGCATACTGTATGAGCTTGAGCACTTCTGTGAGAATGCCACTTAACCCCTCCTTAAGCATTTTCACAGACTGGCAGTAGAATTCTCTGGTTTTTGCCTCTAGTTTTCTGCATTCCTGTTTTCAGATCTGGGTTTGCCACCTACCATCCATCTGCTGCCAATGTTGATACATCCAAACTTCATTGGTGTCATGTTTTATGTCATTTAGAGCTCTGAAATTATCTTGATAATTTAATTTCATTTTTATCAATTTATGTTTGGTTTTTTTTTTAACTTCCATATTTCATAGAATCCTGGAGACATTCATCTTAGAAAAAGCCTCAGGAGATCATCTTTCAGCTTTTCTGCAATGGTTTTGTTTTATGCATTCTGATCATTTACACAGACATCTCTTAATTGTTACTCCTGGCTCTCTAGCACAGTTTCTTCTTTTTTTTTCCTTTTTTTTTTTTTATTTTTTTTTTAACTTTGAAAACTTTCAACCTCATTTACTAGTTTGTCTTTTTTTCCTGCCAGATATTACCAGTTTCTGTATTCTTTAATTGGACTTAATACACTTTTACTTTGAATTACATTCTTTAAAATCACACCAAAAGAAGACTGAAGTAATCTGAGCATTTTACTTTGAGAATCTTGTGACTGAATCCAAGCCATCTCCAATCATTTTACTGATTTGGCTGTTTCTTTCTAAGTTCATTTCAGCTAGTCTTTCTGATTCTCTTTCCAACCTTCAGCATTACCAAAGTGAGCCAAATATTGTAATATATATATATATACAAATATATAAACCAAATATTGTTTATAACAGCATGTTGAATCAGAGCACGTGGCCCCTTTTAGACAGCAATATGTCAAGCTAAGTCAAGAACTACTTTTTCCACTTACAGACATGTGAGTTTCTGCAAGAAGCTGTCATTACAGAGCATGAAAGCATGTTTTATATCTGCTCTGATGCAGCACTGAAGAGTCTAATGAGGAACAGAGAAGGATTTAAAAATCTCCTTTGTTTCTCACAGTCACAGTCTGTGATCTCCATTTGCATTTCAGTCTCTCCACCACCTTTGATGGAGCTAATGCCACTGTCTTGCTGTGCTAGCTGCATCAAAATGTGCTACAGAATCCCTGTGGATTCACATGCTGGAGATAACCTCCACTCACATGATTTTCTTTGATGTAGACTGTTCTGCTGTTGAAAGCAAACTGCTTTCCCTTTAGCATGACTGAAAGGAGCTTGGGATATTCTGAAACAACAAAAAAAATCCTGTTTTGACATGTATGACAAAATTTTGTCACATATTTGACATGTTTTTGCATCCGTGCATCGACTTCAGAAATAACTAATCCAAAAAGCTCATTACATTAATTTTAACAAAAAGCTCTGCTCACCACTGGACTGCTATGGTCTGATGCTTAAGCTGGTAAACTCTTAAAAAAATGGGTGATAATGAGAGCTAAGAAATCTCTGATTGTTATTGTATCAGCTGATGTGTTTGACATGAGGACGTGTTATATCATCAGGTAGATTCAAGCAAATTGAATTCTGCAAATTTAATGGAAAATGTACAACATATGGTTAAATGCAGGATTCTGTGGTGCCATTTGCAAAAAAAAATGTTGATGATATTGAAAATATACTGTCCTGGTCTAAAGAATAATCCATATGTATAAGTCAAATTTTTGGCTGTGAAATTATTTCTACAAATGAAAGCATAAATAAAAATATCTCGGTGCTGTCAGTGGGAATAGATCAGCATTAATTTGTCATCCTTTAATTCTAGGCTATAGAAAACATTTGGGAAAGTATATTCTCTATGTGGATGTAGTATAAAAGTTCAGTTAGGTGATAAGTAATAAATGTTATTGAATCATCATACTGTTTTTTTTCAGTACAGGGTGAAAATAGTACACATCTGCATTTTATTCTGGGCATGGAGTAACTCTTTAATTTCTTGATCCAAATCTTTCACAATGTACAACTAGTTTATGTAAGATTCCATTTTGTGTTTTGCTTCCATAGACTGAGTGTGATCCAGAGATTATTTTTCATTAAGTTCTGAGTTAAGTAGATGACAATGTTTTCTCCTCATCAGCTTAAAGAAGATAAAAGCATAAACCATCCAGTAGAATATTCCTATGGTTTTCATTCTGTTGGCAACTACTAAAGCATTCCATCAATTCCTGTATCTGACTTCAACAAAGTATTCCCCTACTCTTGTATCTTTTTGCAAAAAAATGAAATTACTTCTATTAAAAAATACATAACCATTAATTAATTCTAAGTATTTTAAATAGAAATCAAGTTGATAGTAATTAATGGTAAAATTATGAAAGTTCCTTTTGCAGTTTGCTATTTGAAGGATCAAATTAGAGATTCATTACAAAAAAGCCACTTTGTGCCACATACAAGTTCTGCTGCTGCAAGCTATCTGAAAATCATGGAGAAAATTGTATGCCTGAAATCAGGAACAGGCATCATTGGTATTTTTGCATGGCTTTGTGCCTCCAGCTATAGGTACAGATAATGGCATCTTTGCTGTAGAAGAAGCCCACACTGTTTTAGTCTCCTTTGGATTTAGCAATAAATCTTTCTCAGCAGATTAAAACTGAAACAGATACAAGCAGGGTTCACTGGCTTTAAGTTAGCATTAACCCCTGGGATCAATTCATGGGGAGTGCTAATTAGCCTGTGTACTTTTTTGGCAGGACCTATTGTTTGTGATTTTCAAACAACAGAAATCTGAAACATTTGAAAGGAAAGATGAGGAGGGAGCTTTTTCCCAAGATTCAGGAAATTACAGGAATCCACCTCCTATTTGTTTGTAAAAAATGCAACAGTTGAATAATGTTGACAAATGCTGTGGTTGATAAATGAACACAATTCCTGTTTCACCTTCTCTCCCATGCCAAAAGCTTGCCTGTGCCACACACGGGCTGTGTTTGCATGTGCAAATGATTGAGAAGGAATTTGGAAAAGATGTTTGCATGAAAAAAATCCCATGCCACTTCCAGCACAATGGATGCCAAGTGGAATTTGGATTTTTGGCAGGTGATTGCCCCAGAAGAGGGACAATCTGTCCTGAAGCATTTGAAAGACAAATCTTTGTTTTGCTCAAATCAATTAATATTAGGGCTCGTTTTGCGTAGGGCTAAGCATCCAGAAATGGGTGAACTGCAAACTTTTCCTAAAGATTGAGAATAAGATGAGCAAAACCACTTCCATGAAGATTTGAAAAAGTGAAGTAATATTTAATGCCAGTGTTTCATATAAATCTTACTTGCTTTCCTCAATGAAAAGCTTAGGATGTATTTAAAGAGCAGGTTCAGTTCCTTATCTCACTGTTTACATTTCAAGTCTTCTGTCAACAAGTAGTATACTTTTTTATTCCCAAAGGTGTTAACTGGCCAGCTGTCTTACTCTTTAATTTTGTAGTAAAGTGTAAGATGTAAGAGAAGTTGGGAGAAAATAAGATATTCTGAAGAACTTGGGTTTTGTCTGATGTGTTCAGCTCTGATATTCTTCATTCAGTGCCTTTGATTGCTTAACATTAACCCACCTGAGCTTGATAATACCTTCAAATAGTAATTAAGACAGCACAGTATGAGAGGGCTCTGATCATTCAGCCACAGGAAGACTAAGAAGCTTATTTTAACATCCAAAAAAATCCACCTTCTGTGTACTGACAAAGCTAAAGCAAACAAGGAAGATCATTCTAGCACCAGTGTTACTGGAGAAGAGTCAACCTTCAGTTAACAGAAAGCAATCTTCCTCCTGGCATCAAGAGCCAGTTCTGTTGTTTCTTATGATTCAGATGCATTGTGTTACTGAAGAGGCTCTTTAACTAGTTCATCTGAAGAACTAGATGTGTCTGGTTTGTCTTTTCTTCAGCCTCTAGGCAGTCATCTGCTTTTGCAGGCTAAGCAGAATAGCCACACCAGTTGTTTTTGGAAGCTGGTTCAGTCCAGTTACTGCTTTAAAGTCATGTTGTGCCTTGGGGGGCAAGTTGTCCTTAACTTTTGTGAGCGTGACTAGATAATTTTACAGTCCAGTAGATCTTGAGGATCATCATGTGAAAAGGATATGCTGTGAACTTCATCCTTTGCCATTTTCCTTTGAAAACTCTTTTGTGTTTTCTTCAAACCAACAGCTGCAGAACAAAGTCAGCAGCTCACAGTTCTGTTTCTTAAAGGATGTTATTTTATCCAACTTCTTCTTAAAAACACTATTCATAGGATACAGACAATTTCAATCTTTTCCCTTTTATCATGCAAAACCAGTGAAAAACTCAAACCTTCTCATCAGCATTTGCTGCTGGTAGGGAATCTCTTACAAATATTGTTCAGCCTGTGCTTAGTCTTTTCTCTCCAGAGCTGCTTCTATTTCCATTTATATTCTAGAAGGAAGAACAAATATTCTTCCTGATTCCAGGCAAGATCAATACCTGCTGAGATGCTCTGGGCAAACATTGCCACACTGCTGCAGAAGACTGTGGGGATGGTGCTTGGCATGTCTGGGCTCACTTATTCCAATGTTAAATGTCATCAGCTTTTCTGATTTGCTTAAAGGTTGTGTGTTAAGTTAATATGGTTATTAACTGACCCAAGGCCAAAAGTAAAGACTTACTGAAATAGCAAGAACTCCAAGGCCAAAAGTAAAGACTGAAATAGCAAGAATTTGCTCAACCAATTTTTTTCTTGACTATGATAGTTGCTGACACAAGTAGTGAGTGTAGCTGGTGCTAAAATACCCCTTTTTAAAATCATACTTTTAAAACCTTTTTTTAAAAATATCTAGTTCCAACTTGAAATTACAGTTAAGTTATTGTAATGTTCTAAATTACATACTATCAAATATAAAAACAGTTTAGTGAAATCTGCAAAGTGTTCTCTCCAGCAGTGGCTACGTGTTCAGTCAGAGAGTAAAATAAAATACTAAAGCCACATCATGAGTTTTGGTAAAAAAAACTGAGAAAGTTTACATGTTTGTCATACCTTTTTTATTTCCCCTTGCTTCAGGTGGAGGGATGGAAAACAATTTAATGATACCTGCATATGCTAATATGCATCCTTGAAATCTTGACAAATACTTCTAACCATTATTTCCTCCAAATATACACTGCATACAAAGAGAATGTTAATCATTGGAGAGAACATCTTATGGCTGTTTAATTACAGGAATGGTTTCGAGGTTTAATTGTAAATAACTTTTAGCAGGGAATTCAGAGAAGCAGATGAATTGCTAATAAATTTATGACTTGCTGGCAGCACTGCTCCTCAGTCAGAGCACTTGTTTGTGACTTAAGAATTGGAAATGTCTACTTGCCTCCTTATATTTTAGTCACTGTAGTTTTATGGCTTGTCCAGTAAGAGAAATAGTTTTACAGTAAACAGAAAGGAATTGAATTAGTCTGCCTGATTATTTAACTTACAATAAAAAAGCAGCTTCTTAAATCAGATTTCTTTGCTCTTGAAGCCTCCTGTTTGGCTTACATAAGAACTACAGGAGTTCACATTTCTTATATTCATTTTAAGGAAAACACACTCATTTTGCATGTGCCCATTATTCATCAGACAATTCAGTGACTATTGTCTTTCAGAGAAATCCCAGCAATAAAAAAGCAAGCACTGACTTAAGCCATCAACTTGTCCTGCTATCCAAAAGAAGGTTTTTCTTATTACATGACTATCAATCTCCAGGTAGGTTGTATCACAGGTTTTGTGGAGGAAGGAACCAGCAGAGTATGCTGGTTTTGTATCATTTAACACTGGCTGAAACAAACAGCTTTCCATTTGCTGTTGAATTAACATTAAAAAGCAAAAAGAATATTCTTTATGTACTCAAGGCTTTTTCTGTGGCTGCCACTGAGGCCTAGGAGTGTAGAGTGAAGGCATCACTCTTAAGTCATTTAGGGATATTGGAATTAAAAGATACACTCAAATTTACAAGGCAAGGAATGAATCTTCTGTTAGCACTTTATGCTACATTAAGGATGTAATTATTGACTCACCATGCCAAGTTTATTAGGCTGTTCTACCCCACCCCCTGCTTTCTCCCAGATGGTATTGCACATCACCTCTCAACGGTCACCTGCTTGAAAAGGAGAGTTTCATATGCAAAGTGCTGTTCCTTGTTTAGATCTGATAGCTTGCAAGATGTAAAATGAGGCAGCTATTTAAATTTGTTGTTGCAGCGCTTGGGCTGGGTACACAAGATTAAATAAGAAGAAAATTAGGAAGCAGATGCTTGTGGCTTAACAGAGGAATTGTGCTAAAAGATACTTTTCATTACTGGTGGCTATGAGTAATTTTACTAAGGCAGCTGTTTCCTTAATCAGGAAAAAAACCAAACTTCTAGGATGACATCCAGATGTTTTTCTGTGTCACTTCACAATATAATGATTTTCCATTATATATGCTATATTATTAATTCCATTTGTATTTACTTAGATCAAATACATCTTCAAAGACATATATCTTCTTCTGTAACTGTGTAAGACTTGAACGTGCCAAATCAGTGACTTATTTTGTGCCTTTAAGTATGAGCCTGTGACTTGTTTCTGGGGCTCTTCAGTGTCTCTCAGCAACATTCAAGCATTTGAATATTGGACTTCTGCAGGTTTGAGTGGCATTTGTTCTGTTGTGGGTGGAGGAGCCTTTGAAGGAGTTTTTCAGTGGCAGCATCTGTTAATCTTTCAGTTGTGCAGTTGTATAGGTGCCTTTTAGAGTGCAGCACATACCATAGTTTTAATCCAGATACAGTGGGTTAATAACCTGTCCCAGTTATGTGGAAATTTGGTAAAAGCAGAGATTTAAAACTGCCACAAGATGTTAGGTGTGGTGGTTTCAGTCTTCCATCATGGGCTGCTGGCAGTTTTAATGCCTGCTAACTTGCCATCTGCCCTTGCTAGAAATGCATGCTTTATTTGCATGGAGCCCTGAGTTTCCAGCCTTTCTGTTGGTGACAAGGATGCAAGACTGGTACTGAGCTGTTTCATACTGTGTCTATTTTGGGGTGGTGTGGGATTTCAGAATCTTGCAGATTTGATCACTGTTTTTGTAGGCTGTGAGCTCTGGTACCTGTGGTCTGGGCCCTGGGAGCTGTCAGCCAGCACAGAGTTGATCTGCACATATGCAGCAAATCCAACTCATTACTCACTGTGCATGCTGAGGATCTTAGGAAAAATTAAGGCCACCTGAGTTTGGGGTGAGGAATTCTCAAAGGCTTTTGTGCCTAACAAATTCCTTTTATTGCAAGCAACTGTTAAAGTTTGTTTACTGTATTCATCACCACCTTTTCTTGAATAGATATATCATGAAAGGGTTAGTTCATTAACTTTCCAGGTACTAATTGCTTGTAGCTAAGCTTTTAATCATGCAAGTATAAAAAAAAAAAAAAAAAAAATGCTTTCTTAACATTAGTAGATCAACTAGAAGTTACTTTTTCTCTTGTGGTCTGAAAGTTCTTCCTGTTACATAGTTCTTGGAGTTTGTCTGCGTAAGCCATCTTAAATGCACGTGAATAGCACAAAAGGAAATAGCTAAATATAACTGGAACAAAGTCTTCCTTTTTTATTTTATTTTAATTCTGCAGCTATTTAGCAATTCCTTCCTTCATTCCAGTTTTAAAGTACAAGTCTATAAGTTAGTGTACATTAATACACGTTATGCCTTGCCTTCTTTCTGCCAGTTTGTATCATTTATTAACCTTCCTAAAATAAGGTTTTCAAACATATCTACTTAGAAATCCTTTAGTTATAAAACAACTGAAATAATTACAAATGTTAGCTACTGCTGATAACTTGAGGGAGTTTGTGCTTGTTCCTAAGTACATTTGGATTAAATCTGGAAATCCCTCACTAATCCAGTTACTTCCGTTTGATTGAGTTCTCTACAGTCTTTTCTACTGCTGAGTACTCTTCATGGTACTGTGTGACTTCATTGGTATAACAATCAGCTAGAAAAGAAAAATAATTTTGTAATTATAAGTGAAACAATACAAAAAAAAATAGCTAATTGAATAATTTTTTTTTTACTTTATTTTTTTTTCCCAAAAAAAAAATGTAATCTAATTTTTGTAATTTTCATCTTTTAAAATATTTCTTCTATGAACTGCTAGAGTATTCTGGAAAGGGCAGTACAAATCTAAAAGCTTACCACTGTTTGTTGCTGCCTCAAGTCATGTAAAAAGCACATACTGCTCTAGCAGTTTGCAGGTGAGAGAGGGTGGTTGTTCTGATACCACAAGCTGCCTGAATCTTTCCAGTAAAGTAATTTGCATACTTCTACAATCACCATTTTCAAAAGCTGGAAACTTATGTTCACATTCTGAATCACCAAGTCTTCTTGGGTGCCAAGAGCTTTGACAAGGTTTGAGCTCTCTGATGCCTGCTGCTATCACAGATGTGTCCAATACAAACTTCACATTCCTGTGCTGAAGATCTCCTTATACATAACACCCTGTGGCTGTTCAGCCTGAAATTGGGATGCAAAGTCCCTTGTTACTGCAGAAACTATATTTTCCACTGAAAACACTTCCAACCCAGCACATTAAGACAGTTGATGCTGAGCAGGGTTGAGGGAATGGCTGAAAATTGTCGTTATTTTAAAATTAAACACTCTTCCTGCTTTCTATAGCTGTGATATAGTTTGTGTGTGAGGGAGTTTTGTACAAAAACTAGCACTGCTTTGAGAATTTAAATGAGAGGGGAGCATCTGAAATTGTTTACCAAAGTTGTTTTTTGCGTGTTTGGTGTTTTGTTGTGTTTTGTTTTTAAATTAGTGCTTTTTCTTGGGATTTCTCACATCTTCTAACCCCAAGATGCCCCTGCATTGTGTTTTGTAACAGCTTAACTTGTGCCTCCTCTGCCAGCATCCCAATCAGACAGAAACCCAACCAGATGCATTTTGCTCATCTCCAAAGAGAGAGTGACTCAAATTATCAATAAAATAAAACACTGTTCTGTCCAGTCAACGTTACGTGAAGATGTGGCAAACCATGCTATCTATGTAAAGGAAGCTTTGTTCCCCTCAGAGTGGAGCATCTCCCTGCTGAGGAGAAGCTGAGAGAGCTGGGGCTCTTTAGCCTGGAGAAGAGGAGACTGAGGGGG
>JAOEGS010008033.1:24156-36312 GCA_025447755.1 Corythornis vintsioides
GTTGTGGAGTCTCCTGCTCTGGAGACACTCAAGACCCGCTTGGATGTGTTCCTGCATGACTTGGTCTAGGTGACCCTGCTGTGGCAGGGGGGTTGGACTAGATGATCTTGTAGCTCCCTTCCAACCCCTAACATTCTGGGATTCTGTGATTGTGTAAAATGGCACCCCCTTTCCACAAAATGGCGGCCCCCTGCCCATAAAATGGTGAACCCGCACACAAAATGGTATCATTGCCCACAAAATGGCGGTCCCCTTCCCACAGAATGGCGGCCCTGTCTTCTGTGTCCCAGTAGGAATCCATGAGGTTAGGTGCAGCCCTAGGCTGGAGCTGGGCTCATGTACTGGTGTGGTGGTTAAATATGCTACGCTCAGCCCCAGCAGGGCTGGTGCAGGATAAGCAAATTGGGTCTGAACCTAGACAGTTTACCAAGAGAAACACTCAAAGTGTGCTCTGGACACTTCTGGATCTGGATGTACAGTAAATACAGCTGTGAAAGTTCTGAATAAAGTCCATGTGGCTCCTTTTTGCATCTGTTACCACTCTGACATGATTCTTTGCAATGCCTGTTTCCAGTGAAGTCATTAACTGTCTCCTCACCTTGTAGCACGGATAATTCATAACTGACTTGGCTCAGTCAGAAAGAAGTGAGGACTGAGTGAAATTAAACTCCTGCTAGTGTCAAAATGACAATAATTGTAAAAACAATAATAGCAAGAATTAATGCCAGCAGCAGAGTAACTTAATCAGGTGTCATGAACACTGAAAATATGTTCTAGAAAGTGGTTTAAAATAATATGACACTGAAGTGGTCTCCAGTGGCACTTGGTACTGGAGATAGTAGAATTCAGCTTAATCTCTATCAAGTTTTCTTATCTTTTGGTTGGAGCACCACAGTTTTTACAGCATTTCTAATGTATCATGGTAAAAATAAAACAAATGCCAACATAACAAAAATCCTGGGTTGTCTTTCAGGGAAGAAGGCATTGGAACAAACTCTGCTAAGAGAGTTCTGTTTTGTTAGCAGATCACTTTAAACCTAAATCAACATTTGTTACGCTGAAAAGATTTCTATTCAATGTTCTGAAGAGCAGCAAAGTGGCCTGTCCCTGTTCATTTTTCTGCTCTTGTTTCCTGCCTTTGCACTGAAATATTCATTCCTTACCCTACTGGGAAAGGCAGTCAGGTACAGGAAAGAAAGCAATAAATCTTACTTAGTGGCTTGTCAGTTTTTATCTGTAAATATAAAACAAAAATGAAAAATGCTTAATTTGAGAGAATTAGAAATGTGGAGAAAACGTCTTTGTCAAACAAACAAAAAAAATAAAAGGATTTTTTTACTCTGGTATTAAAATTTAACTTTTTGTTTCACTTGTATTTAGGAATTTTAAGGTAGAATTCTGGCCATTCTTTATCCTATTGTACCATGTTATGCTATTTTTTTATTAGAAGTGCTTTGTACCCAGTTCTGAGATACTTTGTTTCCTCTGTTTTCTTCCTGATTAGTAACAACAATTAAATCTATTAGGAGCTAACATAACATTTTCAAAGTGGCTTGTCTTTCCAGGCAGAGGAAATATTTTTGTTTATCCAGATGAGGTAACATTCTTGCATTATAATGAAAACCAGTGCTCAGCAAATGACAGCTCTGCTTTTAGCCCTGAGATTGCATCTTTGCAGGCAGCTCCTCATTTCTCTGTGGAAAAACTATTTTCCCTACTAAGTTTGATAATGGGCAAAAGAGTCTCGAAAATCTCATTGTGAGTTGGGTCTTCTAACTTCACAACACAGGTATTTGGAAAACTTGGTTCATTAAATTAATAATTTCGTTGTCATCCAGCATCTGTCTGTGTGTCCTAATTCCCATCCAAAACCTCTGTATTTGCCTTGGTGGCACAAAATAAGCAGAACCAAAACACCCCCATAGCCAAACTGCTTTTCTAAGCAGGAATGCCTCACTTCATTAAAGTCACATTTGAGAGAAACAAGGAAATTTTTATTAAAAAGGCAATTACTGTAGCAAAACTGCTGATTGAAGGACTGTATATGTAAATGTGGTTACTTTCCTTATTTTTCCTTAGTAATGCTATCAGTCCTATTAGAATGAGAGATGCAGGTTACAGTTCCCAAAGAAGGGGTTCACTTTTGTGTTGGGAATCACAACGTGCATAAGTAGGGTGTTGTGCAAAACCTCCTAGCAGCTAGTTTTGTGGCAGGGGAAGTTCCCAACATAGTTTATTCTCTCTTAGGAAGACCAAAAAAATGTATATATGTGATCAAAATTGAGAATATCTATCTATATATATCTAATATATCCCAGGGTGGTATATGTGTTGCCTGTGTAATGAAGAGACAGTAACAGGGAAGCTGAGTGTGCACAGAAATGGGGTGAATTTTTTGTTTACATGCTACTACTTGCTCAAGTGTTGCTCAAAGAATTGCTGACTTGGAGTAGTGGTGATGTTTGGGAGTGACTTTTGTGTTTGTAGCTCAGAGGATGACAAAAATGCTGCTTTACTAAGCATTGAACTTATTTTAGCTAACAATTCACAGCTATTAATATAGAGATCTCACTAGGAAGTGTAGTAACTCTGGCTTCTGTTTAATCTGACTATAGTAAGGATCTCATTTGCTTTAGTGCTGCTTTTAATTATGAGTAGGACTGCAGAGTGTGTGCACTTAATTCCACGAAGGAGTGCATCTTAAACAGGACCTTCACACAGTGGGAATCATTAGCATACAAGTTTGTTAGAGACTTTACATAAAATTTTTAATAAATATTTAAAAAGAAGGTTTATTTCGCATCCAAAATCCCTCGTCCAGCAAAAATTAGGTTAGGGAAATGGTTGATAAAACATTTCATATCCTACCTAACTTTATAGTTCTACACAGCAATCTTATATTTCTAACTGGTTGCAATTGCCTTTTTCTTTCCTAAATCACAGTGCTTCACTTTCATTTTCTTTGTTGTTTAGTTATCCAAAATAACTATGATACTGTAAATAAGCATAGCTCTGATACCTTATATGTATACAGACACCATATAACTATGATCCCATATCCCATTCCACTAGATACTATAATCATGTTGTTAAAGTATCTAGCTGAGATAAAGACCAGTGTCATATTTAGCAGTTTGATTCTTTTTCAAGGTAGCCAAAATACTTTTTTCTTCATCCTCAATTGAAAAGTCGGGCTTGATGACAGTGTGGGTTATTTATTGAATCACCTGGTGAAGGGACAGCTGCTAGATCATGGAAATAACTGCACACTCCCTCTTTCTTATATTCATTTTAGATATGCTAGAGCAGTGGAGGGAGTCTTGGGAGTGGTTTGTAGACTTGTTGGTAACTATTTAAAGCATGAGAAATAATGTGATCTGGAGGGTGGGTGCAGGCATGGGGCTGTGACAGCTTCTGAGAGGTCTTACCCAGTTGGAGCACTTGGTGTAAGTAACTAAATCAATTCCTGCTGGCTGAGCATCCCTGAGGGAAGGCTAAGGAAAAATCTGGAGACTCTCAAGATAACCACTGGGATGGGAAATTTTGCTGCAGATCTTTTCCTTTATTATACATAATTTCTGTCAGTTTTGTGCTCTGGCTTTTCTGCTTTTATTCTCATTAATGACTGTCATACTTTCTGCTTACCAAAAATGTACTCTACTGACTGATAGTGGGGAGAGATTAGGGCTTGGCAAAAAGTCGAAATTCATGTCAGCAGTAGAAATACAAAACAGAAGTTTCTGTTGTTTCATTACTTTTATTATCTGAAAAAAAAAATACCCTTTAAAATATTTCTGTCCAGTATTAGAAATTTCCATAAAAGAAAAATAGGATGAACATTGGGCAATTGGGCAACAATTACAACACCTACATTTCCTATTACTGTTTTTTAACTATTAAAGTTCCAAATTGAAAAGGAAAGTGGTTCCTTTATTATACTTCACCCTTTTACCCTTCCTGAAAGAGTGTAATTCTGTTGCTTGGAGTTGCTGTTACTGTGCTCAGTCATTCATATGTTGTTGTATTCTTGTCATTCTTGCCTGTACTGTTCTACTTAATAGGTAGTGATTTAGCAGAGAGTTGTTCAGCCATGCTAACTTATCCCTAGACATAAAATTGGATAATTTTCATAGTTGATTTTTTTTTTTCCCCTTTGGAAGGGGAAGGAAAAGCACTTGCATGCATTAGGAATGATGTCTTGACATTCTCTTGTAAACAAGAACTACATCTTCATCTCAAGACTTTTTCCAAAATTGCATGATGGTTTAAAGATATTTTTTGTCCTAGTTGCCTACTAGGAAAATTATTTACTATATTGGAAGAGATACATTTTGGATTAAAAAAAAAAAAGAATGCCCAGCTTCACTGTGTGTTGTATGTTGATCTTCAGAGCACTGTCCATATCAGGACTAAATGACATTTTTCCTTGTGTAACCATACGTGGAACACTATTTCCTTACTGCTTCGTGTTTATTTCTTGATAGCCATTATTTTTGACATTTCCATGAAGTTATTTTGAAAGAAATTGGGTTGTTGATTTAAAAAAGAAATACTCTAGAACTGCAGAAATATGTGAGGTGGTAGAAATATTTGAAAGAAAGCACTACTGCTGTACAGAAAATCTTTAAGATATTAAAATGTTACACTTTCATCCAGAAGCAATTAACTGTAACAGACAAACTCTTTCTGAGCTTGCCTGGAATCTTTTTAATGATGAAAGATTAATACACCCTGTAAGGTGCAGCAGTTACTGAGCCTTTCCACCACTGCTCTGGTTAAATATGGATGTGCTTTTCTGAAAGGGAGTTCCCCTCTTGTCCTCAAATACACATCTAGAAAGAGTACAGATGGCACCTTTAAATAAAATATCCACTCCCTTTCCATACAGCAAAGAGTTCATGCTGCACAGCAGATGCTCCTGCAGAAGTTTGGAGTCCTTGTGTGCCCACTGCTTGGGAGTAATGGCTCTTCTGTTCATATTTCAGCATTTCAGAGCAGAGAAGTTAAGCTGAGCTGAGGAGTTGATTGCACCACCTTTTGCAAAGCTGAGTCCTCTCCTGTGCTGAAAGAACAAAGAATAGGTTTGGGTTCAACAGAGAAAAAGGAGAAAAAAAGTGGCAGTGTGGCATAAGACAGCTCGTGTGCTTCTGTGGGGGGCTCACTGCCCTTGTGCCCCTCAAGGAAATCTAAGAAATAATGTTCTGCCTCAGCTGCTTCTGAGTGTCCCTCAAGGTTTTAACCTGTGCTGCATAAAGACCACAAATCTGTAACATTCTCAGCAGAATCCACACAACTGGCAAACCTGGAAGTCAGAAATAACATGCATTATGAAGGGATTTCCAAGTAAATTGTTTTCCCTGCTGCCTTTCTTCCAGGACACACATTAAATCCACTCCAAAAAGTTTTCTAACTCCAGACCTAATTTGGCTTCACATTACTAAACCTCCCTCAAAATATCTTGCACTGTAAGTCTAAATCTTGGACTGTTTTCAGAGTAATCTTGAGATCTGTGTCATATGAAGAGACTGTGGGTAGTCTGATCTTATTTATGTTAACATGATTTTCCTAAAATTTTACATTCTTTCAAAAATAGCATGTATTTTTCAATAGTAAAAACCTTTCCTCAAAGTGACTTTTAGAAAGTGGAATTTTATAAACTGTATTTTTTCTGTGAAGAAATGTCTTCATTGCCTTGTTTTGACAAATTAATTTATTTATTTATATACCCACATAAGCATATGCAATTTTCTCCTTCTCCAAAAATTTGCTGTACCTGTACTTGACTGTATTGCAAGATATATCAAATGGACAAGTTGATTTCTAATACATAAATTTTTTTTTTTTCTAATAAATGTGCCTTAGGGGGAACAAATGAATCAAAGGGAGCCATTATTAGAAAAAGAGAACAGTGAAGGTGACTTTACTATTTTGGCTCCTCCACCTGGGATAATCCCTCTTAGTGTTGTGCAGGATCCCAGTGTAATTCCAAGCAAATAGGCCTTGAACATCCACATATTGAAATCACTAAATAGGTTTCTATATTTAAGTTGGAACAATATTGTTTCTAATTAAAAAGTCTCTTACTAGAGCACTCAGTGCTCAAAAAGTCAGGTTAATGTAACCTGAGTTGAGCTGGCAGTTGAAGAAGAGCAAAATCCTCTTTGTTCTAGCTTTGTAGCTATTACTTTGGACATAAAAGTTCCTAATGTTAAATTGTTTTCATTCTTGTGGGCACATGTTAAGCAGTTGGGTCTTTCTGCTTCTTGTGTTTAAGATGAAACTCCTTAGAGGCTAAACATCAATTAAGTCTGTTATCTGTAGGGATATATACCTTTTTTTGTAATTATTATTAATTGTGGCATTGATACCATCTGGGTATAAGCCAACCGAGTCTGGAAAAGAGTTAGTGCTGCAAAAATACATATTTTTTTTTTCCAGCCAGGTTTCCCATGACATGCTAAACCACCATTAGTAAAGCTTACAGAGAGCCAAGGCAGCATTTCTGCAGCAGCATCCCCCCCACTCTGGGAGGAGCTGTCACTCAGGGCAGATTTCTGCCTGCAAGACAGCCTGGATCCAGCAGCATGCCCAGCTCTTGCTCCTCTTCCCTGACCCCAGAGTGTGTGGCAGGGAGTGGTCTGGTCAAACAGGAGCAGGACTGGCTGTGCTGATGTTTCTGGCTTGCTGCTGGTCATGCCTGGTGCAGGTCATCTGGGCAGCATCACTGAGTGCTGTCCTGTAATAGAAAATGGCTTCTGCTTCTTAATTTCTTTGTTGTCACTCTAAAATTTAAACAGGGATGCTGCTCTGTGCTGAGGTGACTTGTGCCATGTGCTCAATGAGGATATAATCTAAATTAATTTGTGGGAGCAACATTGCATTTTCCAACACTGTTTCTTCTTAACTTCCAGATTTTCAGAAAGAAGGCAGTAGAGCTTGGAGAGAAATTGCTGCCTGCTTTCAACACTCCCACGGGGATACCTTGGGCATTGCTTAATATTAAGAGGTAAACCAACATCTTTTTGATAATTGAAGCATATAAAAATATTAATTGAAACCGTGTTCACCACAGAACTCTTACAATTGCTGCACAGTTTTTATCTTTACAGATAGCTAAAAGTTGACATAATCCTTGTGAGATCCCTCTAAGATCCTTGGTTCTACAGTGTGCATTAGGAAATTCAAGTAGCTATACATTGACCATACAAGGATGCACAGAGAAATACACTTATTCACTTCAGAATAAAGTGAATAAGATAGCTTTTTTTGTCAGTATGTAGCTTACAATTTTTACTGAAGTCCTCTATTGCTTTCAGTGTTACAAGTAGTGTAAGAGCAAAAGGATGTGTGATACTGATATATATAATAATACTATTATTATAGTATATTATACTAAGTTAGTATATTATACTAACTGATATATAAGTTATTTTGTCAAATAGTTCAAATTATGTGGTAGGTTTTTATGATTTTCTTCCTATCTTCTCACAACTGCTGTGGTGCATTACAGATGTCAGCTACAGCCACTGTAACGTGGTAGGTAATGCAAGAGGGAATCATTTCTTATCTGGCACAAAAGTTAAGAGCACCTCTGCTGAGATAACTGCTTCTGTCATGACAGAAAAAGTTACATTAAATGCTGGGTTTTTAGCTATTCATTCTGAATCCTGGCACATCTGCTTTCATTTGACCTTCAATACATGACTTTTCCATAATACTGTGCATAAACAAATAACTTTGTCATCCAGGCTTAGGCTGTGCTAAGCCACTGAAGCCTGCATATATTATATCTCTAATACGCCTCATTTCTGATTAGTATTTTATTTGAGTTCATTTTGATTTATGCTTCAAATTGAAGAACACTCACAATAGATTGTGAGTGTCAGTGGTTATTTTTAAATTACTATTTTTGGTTTCACAGATGAGCTGGATATTTGTTTCACTATGCAAATGTTCTTCACAAAATAGTTTTGTTTTTATACTCATTCTGTATTATCAAAGTCAACTTTCTCTTTTCTAGCATGCCTCTGTGTGTAAACAACTAGAGATGTGCTTTGTTCTGAATGTGCCCTTACATGCCAGAGGCATCTGAGTGGTCTTCTTTTCCTCTTCTCCAGTGTTTTTCTTCATTCTGCTTAATCACCATGGTCCACTTACTGTCTTATTTGTGGAACCTTTTTTCCACTTCAGTCAAATATATTTAAAAGCTCACTGTGCTACTCTTCAGCCAAAGTTCTTGTGTATGTTTGTTTTCAACATTTCCTTTTGTCTCTGAAGTACATTTTAAGTAATTACATTAGCAGTTCATACTGGGATTTCCCTTTATTTCTAGATGTTTCATTTGCATCTCCATATTTCTGATGTTCTTGGTATTACTTGACATCTGCAGTCCATCTCCAGCATCTGTTTTTCACTTCTGCTTATCTGCCAGCTTTGAAGCTCCTCACACAGCTGAGTTGTTTGTCTCAGTGAGGAAGTAGTGTTGTGTAACAGTTGGTGACTCTTGTGGTTGAAGACACTGGTACAGAGGCTGCAGAGGGAGGCTGTGTGTGAAGTGGTGCTGGATCAACACATAGGTTTGAGGTTTTTTTGGAGCTAAGCACCACAAGCTGGCAAAGCCACTCTTAACTTTTTATTTATTACATATTTTCCTCCTTCATCCAAATAATTTGTTAATATATTTCATCTTCAGTACTTCTAAAGAACCAACTATCACAGGTTCTTAAAATCCCACTAGTTCATGATCCTTTCTTTTTCTTCTCAACGAGCCATGACAGCCTGGCTTTTCATGCTAAAATCTTCATTTCCCTTTCTCTCTAAAAAATTCAAGTAATTTATCACTGACCATTTAGATTGTTTCTGTAATATGCCTATCAGATTTATAGAAACAAAAGATCCTGAAATATCTTTATTAGTGAGTTGTGAAATACATGAATTTATGAAGTTAGATCTCACAGGCATTGCTAAATTGAACAAAGTAGTTAGTTACTCATTTGTAGGTAACTAATTTTTTTACTATGTTATTTCTTTGTTGAATGATTTTAAAGAAAGATCCTATTTTCATTATTTTCTTTCCCCCAGAATATTATTATTTTTCAAATTAGTACATTTTGTACAGAATGGTTAAGTTCTGCCACAGGCCTTTCCAGACCTCAAAACACTCAGTGTTTGAAGAAAAGTTTCTTGGAGTTACTGAGCCCTTGGAGCCACTGCATGGATTAAGTACAAGAAAATACACTCACAGCACAGCTTCAAAAGTAATATTTTTTTTTTCTCACACAACTTGAAAAGAAGCAAAAAACAATGGAAAAGACACACGTAGGTTTTTTTTTTATTTAGAATATTTTTAAGTTTTGCCACCAGGAGATTATTGCTCCATGACAGCAGTGCCAAGCAGGATGTCTCTTCCCCAACAGAGCCTGGTTGGTTTGAAAAGTGATTTTATATTGAAATGTGGCAGTGTCTGCCAGAGTGACACAGGAAAAAGGGGTGTTCTGGGGCACACACTCTGGTATTTCCATATATTGGCAGTATTTTAGGTTGGAGGCATTTCTAGGAGCTTATTTCTCACCACCTTCTGCCTAGGAGGAAATGTGGCTGATAAATTTATCACCAAGGTATGAAATGTTGGTATTTAGACAACAGAACACGCTTGAAAATATTTTAAAATATCAAAGTAATTCTCAAATTCCAAGCATGTTTAAAGTCTAATGTGCCTAAAGTATTCGTGGAATAGATGGGCCTTAAAAATACCTTTAGTGTGTTCATTAGAAAAATTTCAGCTTTTTTGGACAGCTTAATTTCAACACTTACTCAAAAATGCCTAGAATATGCTAGTGGCATTATTTTGCAAAATCTTTCTAAGCACCAAGTTATTTGTATGATATTAGATTCTTTAACAGATTTAGTAGTTTGTGCTTTTACTTGTACTAGAGACAAGCAGTTTCTTGCAGAGAATAGGCATTCAGGATGGCTAATTGAAATTTCCTGCTTTGCAACATTGATTTCACTGTCTAAACTTAAAAAAAAAACCAACTTATTCTTCAGATTTGTCTGCAAATTTTGTTGTTACAGGATCTTGTAGAAGTTGTGTTTGGATGGAATCTTTATTTTTGTTCCTTCTGTCTAACTGATGTAATAAATTAAAGTGGTAATAGTAGTTAAAAAGGATTTGGATATTCCCCTGTAGCAAAACAAACCAATTGAAACTAGACTTTTTCCTTCAGCCATTTGGATCACAGTGTGGATCTTTATTAGTGCTGGATACAAAGAAAGAAATCCTAGCTGAACTTTACCTGTATAAAAATTATTTGTCTGGTATTAAAATATGTCTTGGCATAGAATAATTTGCCTTCTAGAGATACTCATCTCTTTCCATTGACTAAAGAAGACCTTAGGCAAAAAAAATATTGGAAGAACTGACTTTTTAAGTTGAGCTATCCTAATTATAAGTAATGAGTGATAAGGATGATGTCAGCAGAGGGTACATTTTTTCATCACTGCTGTTTTCAGGTGAAAACAGTTAACCTACTAGTTCATTGCATTATTCATAAGCAAGCTTATATTTCTTCAGTCAGTACTGAATGCAAAATAAAACTGAAAATAGTTTTGTATTTTGGTTATTTTGGTATAGCCATGTTAATCTGTTGCCTGATTATCTAATTATTTTAGACCATGGTACAACACCAGAGTAAGCAATTGCTTGCCATGTTTTGGTCTTATCTGAAGTGAGTACCCAAGTGTGCATTGTGTGAATAGTGATTTATATTCAATAAGAATCAAAGGAACTACTATAAAATGTTATTTCATAAAAAAAGAAACAAAAACCAACAAGCCACACAGCTTTCCTTTGAGTTTCCATAAATCATCCTTCCATAGTCAAACATAACATTTTAAAATTGATCTGATTAGACTTTCTCATTGTAGGTACCAGTACATGCCAGTGCAGTTTTCAGGATAGATAATGGTATCTGATTTGCCATTGATCAGTGAGGAAAAAAATCATTCTCCTTATAAAAACATCAGACAAATATGTTCAAAGAACATATCTGGTTGGCAGGAAAAATAAATATAATTATTTAGGTGCTAGCCTGTAATGTTAAGCTGTGTTATTCAAACAGCAGCTTCAATTCAATATTGTAACACTGAATTTGTGTAGGAGGATGCCCTCTGGCAATAACAGGAAGGACTTGGGACCTATTATTGCTACTGCAAAATCTCTTTCTCCATTCAACTGCTTTCTTTATAGCCAAAAGGAAAAGGATTCTAGTCCCATAGCCTAAGTTAAAACACTTAATTATTTCCCCACAGTTTATTAGTGCACTGTAGGATGATATAAACACTTTCAAGTTCATAATTATCATAATACTTCTATGTGTAAAAACCTTTGTATTAGTAATGGGATTCCTCAGCATGAAATACATGGCTGCAAACACTTTGTAGATCTCTTGTAGTGCTAACAATAGGTAATATTCTTTTATAAAGCAAAACAAACCTTGTGCCAGCCAGACCCCAGGAGCCACCAGCTTACATGACATTCTTGGTCTTCGTGTGTTTCAACTCCCTCCACAGCAAACACTCTCTTCAAGGTATTCAAACCCTCCCCTGCTATCAGAATTTTTTTGTCTTTATGGCTTAATTTAAAGAAGTTGAAAGTAAAGATGCACGAGGTGAAGATGAGATGTGTTTGTGTGTTTTAGCAGTGCAGAGGAGCTGGCTCCTGTGAGGGTTGATACAGAGCCAGGCACTACAAACAGTTGCCTTGCCCTGAAATAAATGCCAACCATTCCTTGACCCTATTGATTGTACTGGAAACTACAGCACCTTATGGAGGTATAAGATAATAAAAAATAATAATCATCATAAATGTAGGCACATTAATCGTTAAAGATCATTTCCCTTTTAATTACTTGTATTGTGTATGTCCTAATTCTAATCTATGTCCAGTAAATTATAATCTTATAATAGAGAAAATGTTGGCAGAGGCTTCCTCCAGAAGGAAGAAAATACATTTGTATAGACAGTGTTTCATTAAATAAAATAATAATAATAATAATAACAACAACAACAACAACAACACATTCACTTCCATAACAATTCCAGTCACCTTAGGGAAACAAACTTGAATATTTAATCCTCCCATTCTGACATCTCAGC